>CAKLNU010001072.1:250000-550000 GCA_922788865.1 Poeciliopsis turneri | reverse complement strand
TCCTTTTATTTAGCTCCAACACTCAGCTGGAATATTATTTCTAAAATGCTGAAGTCATTTATAATTTAAAGCTCAGCAGGAAGACGCAGGAAGGAAGAGAAGACCGCCCCCTGCTGGATAAATGATGAACAACATCTACAGAAATGACGAAACACATTTTCATTAAATAAGTTGTAAGCAACTTTTAAGCAAGATATGGGACCTTATTTTGAGTCAATAATTCCTTAATATTGATTTTAAAAAGTACTAGAAACTATTTCAATTGTAAGATATGAAATATGTCCAGTTTTAAGTGGAATAATCTGCTGGTTTTTAGATTGAATAAATATTAAGAAGATACTTAAAACTGTCTTCTATATCTTGCTTGTAAGTCAGTTTTAGCGTATTTCTTATTTGCATTAGAAAATGGACCAAACATAATTAGGAATATTTTGTGTTTTTGCAGTGGAGCTTAATTTTTAGCAGAAATGTTTCCTTACTGTTGATGTATTTTACATTTATATGCACTTAATGATTAGTTGGGTTTTCTTATGCATGAATTACTTCCATCTGAAAAGTGAACTTTGATCACTGAGTAGCTTCAGTCCTTCTTATCACAGCTAACGCTAATCTGGGAGTGATGAAACAAAAACAAACAATAATGAAAGAACTTCAGGAGGGATTTGCGGGCAAAATTTAAAATTTAACTAAGTTCACTAAATGTAGCTTTAATTTAGCAATCTAAGGCCTTGTTCACATGTAATCCATCCATCCGTCCATCCATCCATCCATCCATCCGTCCGTCCATCCATCCGTCCGTCCGTCCGTCCGTCCGTCCGTCCGTCCATCCATCCATCCATCCATCCATTTTCCGTCACCCTTCTCCCTAACGGGGTCGGGAGTTGCTGGTGCCAATCTCCAGCTGCGTTCCGGGCGAGAGGCGGGGTTCACCCTGGACAGGTCGCCAGTCTGTCGCATCACACGTAATCGGGTCTTTATTAAAACAAATATGTCCGCCACATTGTTTAAAAGTATCATACCAACATGGGATCAGTTTCAGAAGTTTTCATCGACATAAAATTGATTGATTTAGATGACTGATTTATTAAGTTTCCTTTTTAGAAAATAATCATTTTATAGTGATAATATACAAAGTGTTTGTGTGGAAACGCCGGAAAATATATTTATTTTCCCCAGATTTCTGACTACATGTTTATCAAAATTAGTTTCTACTTCAACAGATGGCGTCTCGTTTCTGTTGCTTCCTGACTGAAATATTTATCATCTAAGGAAATTAAAGCATAAAATAATAATAAAAGCGGCAGCAAACTGAAGTCATAATAAATAGATTTTAATGAACACTGTTAATGCTGATCTGTCAGAGATCATAAAAATAACAAAATGACAGACAGACAGGAAGTCAAACAGCAGGTTGAGCCTAAGTTGGTTTAAAATGACAGCTAGAAAAACAAAGATGTCTCCCTTTGTTAATTCAGGCTTCCTGCACTTCCTTCACTTCTCCTCAAATTAACTCCGAGTGTCTGAAGAATCAATAAATCACGTTGTGTTTACTGCAGATGTTTACAACCGAGGTCAGGATTAAAATTCAAAATCTGCAGGAAAAAAAGAGAAAACAGGAAAATACACTGCAAAAACAGAAAACCTTACTGCTTCTAATGCAGATACAGTAGTACAGTTGAAATTAAAAAAAAACTTTATATGTAACTTTTCGGTGAGAAATATGAACTTTTTTAGAGTCAATAATATTAAGAAATTATTGACTTTAAACAAGCTCATATATTTTGCTGAAAAGTTAGTTTTGTTTATATCAACTATACTAAGATATTTCTGCTAGAAATGAGACTAAAAATACTTGGTGAGATTTTGTGTTTTTACAGTGTAGAGACAAAAGAAGGACAGAGAGCAAAGAGGGAAGGAAATAAGAGAGCAAGGAAAAGTAGGAACAAGGAAAAAGACTGAAGAACAGAAGAGGAGAGCATCTAAACAAAAAAAATAAACTATTAAAAAGCAAGAATGGAAATGGGAAAAGAAGGAAGATGTAAAGAAGAAAGGATAGAAGGGAGGAAAAGAAGGGGATAAAGGAGGAAGTAAGAGAGGAGCTGAAAAGAAAAACCCTAGAAGAGATGGAAGAAAACAGTGAAGGAACAAAGGAAGAAAGAGAAGCAGGAGCCAAGAAAGCAGAAAAACAGAAATAAAAGGATTAAAGGTTGTAAAAAACAAAGGGAATGAGAAACAGACGAGTAAAACAAGAAGGGAGGAAGAGAATGACATAAGGAAGGAACATTTAAAATACTAAACAGGAAATAAAATCTGGAAATAATTTATTTTTCAGACTTGTGATTGCAATTCTGTTGGTTTGACACTTTGTTGCTCCACAGCGCCCCCTTCCGATTACAACAAAGAGAGCCTGAGGAGGCGAGGAAAGGAGTCAAGGAAACGATGTTAAAATCTGAACATGAGAACCGGAAGTGGGCGGAGCCTGAGCTGTGACATCATGGTGATTTGACAGTTAAAAAAACAAACAACGAGCCGCTCGCTTTAAAAATATTGACAGCTGCTGATTCAAAACAACATAAACCAAGAAAAAGAAAAAAACACATTAAGAAAACAATAAAACACTCAAATCAAAGAAAACCCACAAATCTAAGATTTCCTTCCACTCTATCACAAAAAACGACGTACAATGAGTCAAACACACACTGAAACGACAGGGTCTGCTTGTGTGGACCTGAGGAGCGGCAGGTCTTCCTATCACTACCTGGAGAGGAGCGGACATGGCTGGATCTACGCGGTTCTGACCTGACAAACATGGCTTCCCTGAAGGGTTCTGACGGGGAACCAGCTGCGGCACCAGTCAGCTCTTAAGTTTATTTTTAAAAGATTTTCTGTGGGTTTTGTTGCTGCAGGATCATTTGAAACAGGAAAATTACAAAGATTTAGACATATTCTACAGTAAGGGAGTTCAAAATAGGGTCCGGGGGCCGATTGCGACCCCTGGAATTGATTTTTTTGCGATCCAACCCCGACCACAATTAAAGAAAAAATTAGGACAAACCTATGGCTTTTGAATTCAAATCTACTTAAAAACTGTTGACTGCAACACAAAGTGTTGTCATGTTGTCATAGTAACCAGAACCACATCTGCTCATTCACTTTACTCTAAATTTCACCTGACAGTGTTTTCAAATGAAGACGGACCTACATCCTGTTTTTATCCTGAGAACAGAAACAATAGTTTTTTGTTTTCTTCAGTTGAGCCTGAAATAATGGATGCCTTTCATTAATTTACTTACATTTATTTCATTTGAAATATTTCTTATAATTTTTAATAATAATTGTGTTGTAATTGTCTTGTATTTTCTGATTGTATTTATTGACATAATGTGTGTTGTTTAGGTATTTCAACATTGTTTTGTTTGTTTTTAGCAGGATGATAGATGAAGGATAATTCTGGCAAAGTTTATGAAAAATGTTAATTAATGTGCTACCAAATAAATTAATAAGTTTTAAAAATGGCAAGGAAAACATGCAAAAACAATTTAATCTGCTATCCTGTTCCTGTAAAAAAAATTTGATTACTTTGTTTAATTAAATTAGATGGGGTTTATTTTATTGATGAATATGTTAAAAAAAAAGTCACATTTTTGGTGATTATAGTTTTTTAAAATGATATTTGGCCTGCGATTAATTGTGATGTGACAAAAAGTTTGGACACTCATGATTTAGAGTTTTGAAAATAAACCAGTAGCTTCCAATCAGACAGAGAGATGAATAAATATAGAGGACTTTTATTAAAATACTAAATTATTCCAATAGAAAGCAGCATTTAGTTCCTGTATATTTGGCCTAGTTTCTAGTGCACTTCAAATGTCATAAAACTAACTTACAAGTAACTTTTCAGCAAGAAATATGAGCTTGTTTTAAGTAAATATTTCCTTAATACTTGTGAAAAAGTTCAGTTGTCAGATTATTTCACTTGAAATATGGGGAAAATTAAAGCATTAAAATAAAAAACATTTAATTTCCCTTCGTGATCCATAAAATCTATTTTAATTGCACTGAATTAAACGTCCTGCTGTAAGTGAAATAATTTGCCAGGAACTAGAGCTGGGTTGCTAGGCGACGGGCTGGATTTGGCTGGGGTTGCTAGGTAACGCACCGTGCCAGTGGAATTAGTACTTTTGAAAATCAATATTAAGGAATTAATGACTTGAATAAGCTCCTATATTTTGCTGACAAGTTGCTTGTAAGTTAGTTTTGTCTTATTTTTAGTGTATTAAGATATTTGAACTAGAAACTCGACCAAAAGTTCTTGGTAAGATTTAGTGTCTTGGCCATGTGAGCTTATTTTAGTATAAATACGTTTTCTGAAGGATTGAAGCTGGGTTTCTGTTTTCAGAGGGGTTTTTTTTTTTACTTTTGAGCAGCTCTGTAATAAAACAACCTGGAGTTACGGATGTGGACAGGAATCTCTCATATTGTCTGAATTTGGGAGCGGTCGGCTCTCGGTTTAAAAGTTTTCCCTGAAGATTTGCGAGAGGCGTATTTAGCGGGTTTCTGTGCTTGGAGATTGACATTGGCAGCAGCATGAGGAAAGCAGAACCTCAGCTGGCCAGCGGCGCCATTGGATCAGGGGGTTCTGGTTGTGGGAGAACATTGGGTTTGACCCTGAAGCAGGTTTTCTTTTCTTTCTTTCTTTGATTTTGTTAAAGGGAAACGTGTGGAGTCTTCAGCTGGAACCAACAGGTAAAGTTCACATCAAATCTCTTTCTCTTTAAATATAATTTCATCTAAAAAACAAGTGACTCTCTAACAAACTGAAACCAACTATCTCGGGTCGCAGCGCCGCGGCTGCTGCTTGGTGGAGGTTGGGTCCAGATGGGGCGGGACGACACGCAGACGACAACTAGTTGTCCTCGTCATCATCGTCATCGTCGCCTTCATCGTCTACGTCTCTCTTCCTCTTCTGTCCCTGAGCGCCCTGCTGCTCCTCTGCAGACAGGACACACAGAGCTTTAAAAAACATTCACCCCATAAACATGCGCTCATGTTTTGTCACAGAATGAAAACGATTAATTGGTTTAATCATGATTAATCAGCTACTGAAATAATCATCCGCTAATTTGGTAATTAATTAATCGTTAACTGGAGCACACAGAGTCAATTGAAGTCATTTTCTGAAAGAACAATCCAGTCAAAGCAGAACAATTATGCCAAAACTGAGCAAAAACATATAAACATTTTGCATTTAAATTAATAAAAAAAAACTTTCATAGGTAAAATAGCAAAAAAAGGGCTCAAGAATGAGCCTTGGTGTACCCCACATCAGGACTGGAACGATTAATTGAATTAATCATGATTAATCGATTACTGAAATAATGCTAAACTAGTTTAATAATTAACTGAAATACAGCCATTTGCTTAAAGAGCAACATTTTCAGAGCAGTAATTAAGCCAAAAATTTACAAAAAATTGAATAATTTTACATATAAGATTAAAAAAAAACTCTTTCCAGAAGAAGATTGAAGAAGTTCCACTTTGTCTCAATCCCAGTAAAAATAATAAAAGTTTCAACTTGAACCAGCTTCAGGATCCTCACCTTCCTCCTCTGCATAGTCATCCTCATCCTCGTAATCTTCCTGAAATGAAGACACAAAAAGAGATGGAGAGAAATTTAAAACTTTAAAGTGACGTTAAAACCGTTAGATGTTTCTGATTGGACGACACTAATGAGGCTCTTTGTCTATTTGTCAGGACGACATGGAGGCCGAGTCAACGACCATCAAACCAACTCTGACTGGATGTGAGTTAAGAAACAACTTCAAAACGCACTGCAAAAACACAAAATATCACCAAATGTTTCTGGTCTTTATTCTGGTGCAAAGATTAGCACACTTCAAATAAGACAAAACTAACTCACAAGTAACTTTTCAGCAAGAAATAGGAGCTTGTTTTAAGTCAATAATTCCTTACAATTGATTTAGGAAATATTACTTCCACTGGTAGTTTGATATAAGACTAAGGAGATCCCAGATCTGGGATTTATTTATCCCAGATCTGATTTCAATCAACTTGTTTCTCATTTTCTTTTCACAAATGGCAGAAAATCCTTTCAAAAAGTGGATTTTGTTGCAGTCGTCCCTTCTGTGAGTTGAACAGCAAAGAATTAGAGCCAGATTAAAGTTTTTGTTTGATTCAGAATAAAATAATAATATTAGCAGAATAAAGATTCAGTTTTACCAGAATAAAGTTGTTTTAATGAGAAAAGCTATGATAGAGTCTTCCTGACCAAATCAATTGTTTGTCAATTGTTCCTGCTGCTCATAATAATTTTATTATGATCTATTAAAATGTGAAGCATTTTCTTATTTGTAAAAATTACTCTTAAGTGTAACTTCACATTCCTTATTATATAAAATAATTTCTTCATTCTCCTAAAAATTCGACTTTATTCTGATAACATTAACACTTAATTCTCTCATTATTTAAACTCTTTTGCCCTAAAACGCCACTCTTGCAATATTATGACTTTATATTTCCACAATAAAGTTTATTGTAGAGTTCCCCTGAACTCAAAGTTAAATAGAAAACAAGATGGCCGCTGACATCACTCTAATCAAAGGAGTCGACTGGGGGGAAAAAAATCGCTATTTTCCCACACATTAAATCTTCGATCAACTGATTTACCAAGACATTTTTCTCATATTATAAGTGAGATAATCTTCCAGTGGAACCAGAACTTATTACTGGGTTAGAACTGGGTAATTTAGTTTTAATTTATTTTAAGCGTAATAAGATACTCGAACTAGAAACTAGATCAAAAATAGTTTTCTGTTTTTGCAGTGTGGACCGTCAGTGGTGGTTGTTCTGGTGCTGAACTGGGTCCACAACAGCACTATGCCTGAGGTGAGTCCATCTAACTGGACCGGGTCTAACAGAACCAGCAGCAGCTCTGATGCAGGACTCTGTTCTCTGCTGCATGATGGGATGGAAGGGATGGAGGGCTGCTATGAATCCTGAGGTTTCAGAGGCGAGTTGCCCACCTGATTGGCCTGGTTCACCTGAAAGCTCAGCCCCACCTCTCTTCCCTCTGAGCCATCCTCATCCTCCTCTTCGTCATCCTCCTCCCCATAGTCGCCGGTCGGCCCCGCCCGGTCCTCGCCGTCCTCGTCTGAAAGCGGAGAGCAACACTGAACGTTTTCGATCGCATGCAGACAGAAACATTCCCACGAAGCAGAAGGGCAGGACCGTACGAAAGAGGACGAGGGACAATAAAACAAAATCTGACATTTTTATCAAGGTTTTGAGTTTAAACTCATTCTTACTCTGTCAATCAAATATTCTTCAATTATGTTGTTTGTGTATGCAAAATTATCACATAATAGTTTCTTCCTTGTTGTAGGATTTGCAAACCGGCACTTTTTCCACACTGAAAACCCGTCCCAAATCTGCTTTATGGAATTGAGTTTTAACAGATTAAAGTCAGAATTCTAAGAAAAAGGCAAAATTTAGAGTCTGAAGTCAAAATCACTACCAAGAGTTAAAATTCTGAGAAAAATCTAAATTCTGTGAAAAAAATCCAGATTTTAATCTGAATTTCTCAGAATTCAAAGAAATGAAAAAAAGAGAAAAAAAAGTACAAATTCTGATATGAGTCAAAATTATTTTAAAAAGTCAAAATTCTGAGAAAAAAGTTTAAATTTTGAGATTAAAAATCAGAATTCTGTAAAAACGTCAAAATTGTGAGAAAAAGACAAAATTTAGTTCTGAGATTAAAGTAAGAGTTTTTTAACATCTTTTTCTGCTCTGGTGGCCCTTGTCTGTGGTGCTGAGTCATTTCAGTCCATCAAACCGGGCCCGGGCTCGGTCATCTTGGTCATCCTCTCACCTTCGTCGTCGGCCTCAGAGTCTGGCGCCTCGTTGTCCTCCTGGTCGAAGCCGTCCAGGTAAGTCACCTGAGGCAGCAGCTCGAACACGCTCTCCCTGTAGTCCTCCAGAGAGGTGATCTCACAGTTAAACAGGTCCAGACTCTGCAGGCTCTTCAGGTTTTGCTGCAGCAGGAAACATCACAAAGTAAGACTCTCCTAATAATAATAAACTAAAACGAACCAAACTACACAAGGTAACTGACCAGCGCCTCCAACGTGCTCAGCTCTTTAATCTTGTTCCCGCTCAGGTTGAGGTAGGTCAGGTTGGGACATTTCTGTGCTAGAGTCTCCAGAGACCCCGATAAGTTGTTGTCACTCAGCTCCAACTGAGAGGAAAATAAAAAATAACTTCATGCAGACATTCTTGCTAGAGCCTACATTCAAAAACAGAGTTTTATAGAGCTGAAAATCACAGATAAGAACAATTTTTAGCTAAAATATTACAACAGCAGACCAGTCTGGATGAGTTTATTTTATCTACAACTGAAAATAAAAATACAACAACTTAGCTTAAAGTAATTCAGAGTTAAGTACTGATTTGCTAATGTTTCAAAGTTGATTTAATTGTAAAATACAAATGATAAAAAAGTTTATTTTTAATATCTTGGGTTCCTTGCAGTTCTGTCAATACATAAAGGATTGATTTTTTTTAATTCAGTCATCAACTAATTTGTTTTCCATACATGAAAAGGTACAAGGTTTATATTTATGCCTGCTGTACACATCACATTAAACTACCAAACCCCTTAATAAAGCACTACAAAAACCCAAAACATATTATGTCTTACATTATAAAACCACTAAACTTATGGATGTCTCCGTGTAAAAATAAGAACTATGCCTGAAAAGAACAGCAATGGTCCAAATCCAGAACCTTGTGGAACACTGAAGCTAAGAATGCTATGTGAATATGACCCTGTAACGTATGGACTGTCAGCAATTTAAAAAGTATTTTAAAAATTACAGTTATTTATAGATTTAGTGGCAGCACTTGGTTCTAAGAGGAAAACCAAAGAATGGAAGAATAAGCTTGAAAACAGCCACATACTCCTTCAAATCCTTCTTGAGAAAGTTGGATAAACAGCTGAAACTAAAAAAAACTGTAAAAAGTATAAATCTTTGCTCAAATTATATTTTTATTCATGTTACCAGTGAAACAGGTGACAGAGAAACTAGTTTTTTCTGTGATCTGAAAGTTCATTGTTTAGTTTGGGTTTTGAGACAAACACAATGGCGACACCTCCTGGACTAACAGGTGAACTACACGTATTATTCAACACAAAAACAAACACGAAATGCTTCATTCCCCCCTCCGCCGCCTTGTGACATTTCTGAACTATTTCAATTAATTCTACATTTTTTTTACCATATTAATTCTCTGAAAAATTAAAATCTGTAAGTTTAAACTTAGATTTCAAAGTCAGAGAGTAAAGGTTTGTGGTTCAGGTGGCAGGTGAGGTGGGCTTACCTTCCGTAGTTTGGGCAGTGAAGGCAGCTTCGCCAGTGAGCTCAGACCGACGTTGACCACGCTGAGAAACTCCAGCTCTGTGAACTCATCCGTCAGACCTTCGACCTCGCCATCGGCAGACCGACTGTTGTCCACAACCAACTCCACAATCTGAAACAGCAAAGAGAAGCCCACCGATTAGAAATCTGAATTTCTATGTTCACCAAAAACAGCAGAACTGCAAATGGATCAGAATGTTTTTATACAATTTGTTTTAGATTGAGCAAAACTTATGATAGAAAACAGCATAAATAATGATCATTAATTTGCATTCATTTCTCAATTAATTTATAAACTATTACACTAAACTGGTTCATGTTTATTCATGACAAAATTAAACAATAATTAATTAAAAATTAATCGATCAGAAAACAAACAAAATAAAAAAGGCGCAGGCCTTACATTTACACAATTAAGTAAGTTTTACTTCTATTTATAAATGAATTTATTTATTTATTATTATTTATTTATTCTGCATCTACATCTAAAAATTATATATTTTGCATTTATATTATTAATAATATTATTATTATATTAGTACATATTTAATTATAATTCTTATATTATATGATCATTATTATTATACTAAGTAATTATAATTGAAATTCTTGTTTATTATGTTCAATATTTAATCATTAATATATAATAAAATGGAAATAGTTCTTTAATTTTTTACTTATATTCTAATGTTTTGTAACACTGACCTATTTGAGTTTTTTTTTAATTAAATTCATTTTTATATTTATTTTTAACTATTAATACATATTTAATAATAATAATGAGCCAGGAGGAAGAGCAGGAGGAAGAGGAGAGCCTATGGAGTTTAAATATCAGGGTCTCTATTAAAGCTGCAGTATTTAGCTTTTATACAATAAAATATTTTTGTATATTTGTTGAAACTGTCACTATGTCATGACTGCATAATATGAGAGACAATCTGTGAAAAATCTAGCCTTGTCCCAGTGCCAACTAGAAACAACCAATCAAAGTCAGGGGGTGGGTCTTAGTGCTGCCAATCACTCTGTGTGGCTGCTCCTCCTATGTAGTGAATACTCAGGCCCGTTAGTATGGCCACCAGTGATAGCAGATTAACAATTTTCCTGTAATGGCAAGTTGTTTCTTCCCCTTTAGCACACTTAGCAGTACATGAGGTTGATTGACAGCGCTAAGACCCTCCTCCTGGCTCTGACTGGCTGCTTTTGGTTGGGAGCAAAAGCAGCCAACCAAAAGCTGGTTGGTGCATTTCTTCAGATAATAATAGCAATGTGGAGGAGATCGATCTGTTCACTGAATATCTGTCTCATATTATACTGTCATAACATGGTGATAGTTTTAACAAATATGTAAAAGAACAACATTTTTTATGAAAGTTACATACTGCAGCTCTAACTAAACCTGGGTATACTGTACATAAATAACAAAATATATGGGTCAGTGTAGTTCTTGTTGTATTGATGAGACTCCTGGTTTTACTCTGACTAGTAGCTGGTTTTATTTCCCAGAGTCCTTTAGTCTTCCAAGCCTTATATAACGTAAGAGCCTGAGCAGAGCATCAGCCTGCAGCTCCATCATCATCTGCGCTGTGAGTGTGCAGGGTTTAACCCACTGTAATCTGCATGCAGAGTGCTGCAGGAAGAGGAGGAGGAGGTGGAGGTTTCTCTGCATTAACCATCTGCCGGCTTCCCCCAATTTATAAAACATGACCGCAGCGTTTCATCTGTTCAAGTAAATTAACTTGGAGCATTATTTAACCTGAGCTGCTGGTTATATAATACACACACACACACACACACACACACACACACACACACACACACACGCATGCATGCAGCTTTAAAGACCCGGTTTATGGGAACAGTCGACACAACCGGGCACACCAATATCTGCGCTCGCAGCTTTCACGTAGCTCCTCGAGAGCATACAGTAATCTCATTTCTTGTACTCTAACGGCTCAGGTGTAACGCCATCTTGTTCCGTTACGTCGTCCTCATTCCGTCGCCGAACCCCCCGGTTACCTGGTGGCCACGATACCGCGGTGTAACGCCGCCTTGCTGTGACCGGTTGCTGTAGGTCACCGAGTCGACATTTTCGCCGTCGTCGTCGAAAATTCCGCTCGACACGAAAGCTAATCGGCTTTCTGTAGCGGCAGGTCGGTAACGCGTTACCGCTCCGCCGCGCAGCCTGTGACCGACCTTTGCGCGCCAGCGAGCTGGGTCGAACCGAAACCACCGCAAAAAAACAAAAAAAAAAGACACGAAAACACAATAATTTGACTGTGGATTAAATTGAACATTGCGTGAGGTTACCGGACCTGTTGAAAGAAAGTCTGCTGTAAGACAATGTCGTCGAAGTTTAAAGCGGCGGCGACTTAAAAATGTCCGCTCATAAAGGACGAGCGAGGCTATAACGGACATCAGATGAGTTGTTGTTCACCCACACCGTACTCCAGGAAAAGCAGATTGAACACGAATAATATGATTGTTTTAAAGAGGAGTTTCCCCGAGGAGCAGATACGGTGGGAAAAGTTAAAGCCGAACAAGTTGAAGGAATTAGCAGCGTGTATCGACCGTTGAGCCGGAGTGAGAGACGGAATTTTGTCGGAGAGCAGGGGGGCGGTACGACCGAGGAACCCCGTAAGATGCTCCACATATACCTCAAACAACTATAACGAGCTGGGCTCTAACTCATACTGTCAGCACGTCGATAAATATAGTTTAGCTTGCGATTAGCCCGCTCCAACTCAATAAAGGGAGTAAGTAAGTGCTGAAAGGCGAGAAGCAAGGTCCGGGCTCCGGACGCGCATCACGGACAACAATTACCACCTTATTACAGTCTAAGTCGCTTACCTCTGCTGGGCTTCGGTTCCGCAGCTCTAAAGTAATCCTCTTCTTCATATCCATGTTTAACTGTGACGTGTGGTTGTTTAGAACCGAGCGCTGAGCAGTTGAGAAAAGTCCCGGGGATCAGACGGGTAGCTGCCCTTCTCTGTTGGCCGCAAGTTGCCTACTGATCCTCCATGATAACTTGCGCCCTGCCCCCTCCACTACTGCCCCGCCCACCGAAAGAACGGGGTTGGCCGTCCCTGTTTTCCTCGCTTCTGATTGGTCGATAGAGACGTCAATCACGATCATCGGTATAATAATCCTCTGTCTGGATGGCTTAAAAGGCGTAGGAGTTGTAGTATTGGATGCGGGTGACATTTTTAAATTTGTCAGGGTTGTCGATCTAATCAATCAATTAAAATAATATTGAGGTAATTTTTACCAACGTTTTTGCTGAATGTGTTTTTTAAAATATATATCTTATTAATATATTATCACAACAAATGTAAGAATATCCAAAATGTATATTTTTAAAAGAAAATATTTATTCACATGACTGAGTAGCTCAATAGTTGGTGCCCCTAACAATCCCAATTTAACTAATGTATATGGAGGTTTTTCCTCTAACATTTTTTTTAATTGATCTGTTCATAGATACTTAAAAGAGCAACTTGTAGTAATCCATGACTTTCTCTTTCCCTGTATTATAAATGTGACATGGCAACTGGCTACTAGTCTGGATGAGGATATATTTTTTATCATACCATCATTCAGAGACAATGGTGGTAAGGAAATTTAAAAAAAACAACTTATAAGCATGCTGTTGTAACTTCTCAGAATCAGTTTATTAGAAAACCTTTATTTACCAAATGATTGTTTGGGATTAATGGTAGAAAAAAGCCTTTTCTGTTCCATCATCACAAACATAAACATGGATTTTGAAGTGGGACTTTTCTCAGATACCACAATAATCATATAATTGGCATAAAAATGTAAGTGTCTCTGGGTTAAAATAATAGGTAAATATGTTGAAAATTATTGTTAGGTTCAAAGATAATAAATATTAATTAAATAAAAATCTGGGGAACTCTACCAACATTAAATTTCAATATATATGCAATGTATATTAGGATTTTTTCCCCAATAAATTATCTTTCCATATATTGTGTTGCTTTAAATGTCACAAAGTTTATTGAAAAAGAACATAATAAAATGAAGATTAGTTAAAAAAAAAAGCAAATGTATTTACAAATACAATTTTTTTTTTTTTTACAAAAATATCATGACCAATGCTAAACTACAGAGCTACACTGTGCTCCAAAAACTAGAGCTCATAAATAAATGAAGCAAACTATGTATGGTTATCATCGCTTTGAAATCTCAAAAGACACAACGAAGACGTACTCCGAAAACAAAAAAGAAGTTTATATTTAATTGCAGGCAGCCATCATCATCATCAATGTCACAGAGAAGCCAGTAGGTAAAGTTAAAAAAATACAACTTTGTATGTACATAGAAAAGGGTTGGTTTTGCAAAGCTTATAAAAATAACTATAACACAAACAACAGCTAGTCTCAGGTTGAAGGAGAAGTGGGGGGTGGCAGGCAGCTGAGAGAATACATGTGATCGATCCGAGAGCAGTGAAGTTCAGGAACACGAACTGGACCAGCACATGTTTGGCTTCAGGGGATTCATCTCCAACCTAACTGTAAACTCCTTCATGTTCGAAAGGTTCCTGTAGGTGCTCATGAATTTAATTTATTACCTTTTTACTAACTAATTGAAAGAAAATCAATATTTTTTGCAAGACATCATTTAAACAGTCCTAAGTAGGGTTAGTGGTACTTCATTTTACTGCAGGATTGTTCCACAACTTGTTTTTTTTGCAAACCGTAAAGTTGTAAACAAGTTGTTCTGCTTCAATTTGTGGTGGTAACAATAGATTCAACTGAGATGAGAAAGTTGATGCCCTTTTACAAATTTCAGAGATGCACCAATCAGATTGGAATCAGCCAGTATTTCCCCAATAACCTCTGATCAGCAGATCTGATCTATTCTTTAATTCAAAACACAGAACTCCCCCATTTCTTGGTTGAGAAATGATTAACCACAAACATGTCATTTGCAGTTTAGCAATTATTAAATTACACATTTTCACTTTTATGTGTAAAAAAAAAAAAAAAAAAAGAACGAAAGAAATTGGTCAAAATCTGAACCACACATGGCCAGAAAGAGCCTGATCAGTGCATCTCTGATGTTAACCATTGTGATAAAAATCACAACAAAACAATTGAGTTTCAACACAAATCACAAATCATACTGCAAAAACGCAAAATCATAAGTATCAGTTGTCCAGTTTTTAGTGTACATATTCCAGTATACTTCAAATAAGACAAAACTAAATTACAAATAACTTTTCAGCAAGACACCATTAGTTAATATCGATGAAAAAGTAGCAATTCCACTGGCAGATTTGAAATAGGTATTTATATTTATTTCTTATAGTTTTCATTTATAAGAAAAGTATATTAATATAAATGAAATAATTTGACAATCGAACAAGTACTTTTATTAATCAATATTAAAGGAATTGGATATATTTTGCTCAAACATGAGATTTTCCTTATTTAAAGTGTACTTGGATATTTTCTCTAGAAATTAGACCAAACTTACTTGTTATGATTTTGTGTTTTTGCAGTGTAATCAAGCTTACAGCCAACATCCAGACCCTCCCAAAGCCTCAAAAATGACTGCATCAGGCCTTCAGAAACACTGTGTTGCTGTTTGTCACAGAGTTGGTTCCAAACCAGAACCGCAGACAACACTGCAGAATTGGATAAAGATGAAAGATAAGGTGGAGAATCCACGGACCAAGGGAAGACATCAAGTATTTTTCAGCTTCTCGAGGGGAAAACCTTCTCCTTTCCTGCCTGTAACAGTTGATCTGGGTTCACCTTTAACATACACAACAATTTAGGGCTTACGTTTTGACAGTTTGTTGGTCTACTGCACAGAAGAAAACTGAATAACTCGAGGTATAATTAAAATATTTTAACTGGTTTTGGACTGTATATGAGTGAGTTTTCTCTTGGAGTAAACATGTAATAAAATATCTGTGTAACTGCAAAGTTTGTTTGGCATTAAATGATTTAATATTGCAATATAATGGATTAAATTATGGCAAAAACATAAAACATACCAAGTATTTTTGGTCTAGTGTCTAGTGCAAATATCTTGGAACGCCTGGAATAAGACAAAACTAAGTTACAGGTAAAACAGAGTAGCTTGTTTTAAGTCAATAATTCCTTTTCATTACTTTTTATTGCTGAAAAGTTCTAAAGCGGTTACCTAGCAACCTTAGCCAAGCCCAGCCCGTTACTTAGCAACCGGTTTTAGTTCCACTGGCAGATTATTTCACTTATAACAGGATGTTTTTCCCATGTTAAAAGTAAAATAATCATCCGGTGAAACTTGTATTTTTCATCAATATTAAACAAGCTCTTAAATTTTTTTAAAAAGTTATTTAAAAGTTAGTTTTGTTTCAAGTGTACTAAGCGATTTACACAAAAACACTAGACCAAAACTCAATCTGCTTGGTAAGGTTTTGTTTTTGGAGTGATGACATATCTGAATTTCACATTGAATATGATGAAATTCCCTCCAAACACACCAAAAATGTAGCTCACATTAGCAGGAATCACTGCAGTGTCTCGATAATCGTTCAGTTATGGTCACATGAGGTCGGCTAACTTTGGGATTCACTAAATTAAACGACAAAAACAGAACATAATATACGTTTAAAAAATAAAACAAATGGGTCTGATGGTATAGTTATTGGCCTTCAAAAAGAGGACATACTTACAGAGTATTAGGGCCACGCTAAGAAAAAAAACATTAATAAAAATTAAAACTACGAGCATAAAGTCATAATATAAGGAGAATAAAGTCCAAATAATATAAAGTTGAAAGGATACAGTCATAAAATTACAAGATCAAAGTCATTATGATCCAAGAATGAAGTTATACTACATGAATTAAGTCAAAATAATACAAGAATAAAGTCCTGAAATGAGAACAATTCATATTATTACAAGAACTAAATCAAAATAATACAAGGATAAATTCTAAATTATGAATAAAGTCATAATATTACCACAATAAAATGGTAATATGACTTTATACTTTTATTACTTCGACTTTATTCTCATGTAATGTTAAATCTATTCTGCTATGACTTTATTCTCATATTATTTTGTCTTTATTCCTGTATTATTTCACATTTTTTTTGTTTCATTTTGACTTTATTCTTGTCATATGAGTTTAATCTTATAATATTATGACTATTATTGTATTATTTCAGCTTTATTCACATAATGTTATGACTTTAATCTGGTGATTTCATATTTTTTTATTTCCTAGCGTGGCTCTGATTCTCCGATGTTCAAACTTGAATTAGGACAAACTAAAGGTCTAAGTTTCTTTTGTGTCACATTTTGAAAAGGGAAGCAGATTGTAGTTCTATCAGGAACAGAAACGTCCGTCTCCGTGCCGAATCGCTCCCACGTTTCCTCACATTGAACTTCGCAGACGGATGACAACGTAAAGCAAACACGACATGAAGGTCCATGTCAGCTCATGCATCTTTTCCCTTTCTGTTGATCGCATCGAAGCGACAGTCAGCTGATCTGCTAGCGTCCGGTCATTCAGGGGTTTAAAATGAAGCAGAGCTGAACTTCCTGGTTGGTCCGACTCTCTGTAAGGAATCCATCTCGACTCGGATGCTCTGTACTTCCTGTGGTGAGTCAGCTCCTTCCCTCTGTCACAGTTAAATGAGTCCTATCAGCCGCCTCCTGTTGTGATGCTAAATTGTCTCCTCCTGCGTTAGGAGCTGACCTGCGTTGCCTCGCCGCCCGTCTCCACCAGCGTCACCTGACCTTCCTCCCCTTCCATGATGATTCCCCCTTCCTGCAGCACCACCATCTCTCCTTCCTCCTCCACTACGCCGGTGGCGCCCTCCTCCTCGTCCTCCCCTCCCACCACCTCCTCCGGGCTGGCGGCGTTGGCGCCGGCCGCGGCGTTGCCGTTGCTGGTGTTGGCCTGACTCTGAGCCATGGCCTCCAGCTTCATGCGGTACTCCTCGGCTTCCTGCTCCTTACGGAGGAGCTGCTGCCGGTACTCCTGAGCCTTCCTGTTAGCTTCCTGCAGCTGTCTCTGCAGCAACTCCTGAAGAGCGAAGAAGAAGAAACCTTTACAATGAAAACAGACAAAAAAGAGAACCGAACTGACCCGATCCGTGAGGCTCAGTGAACAGAACTTTTTAAATCTAGATGTAAGTTGGTAGTTTTGAATCATATACAGAAAATCCCATCAGTACCAGATCATCCAAAGTTTGTTTTCTGTTTCTTTCTTAATTTCTCCACATTCACCAGTCAGTCAGTTTCGGTGTTCCACAAGGTACTGTACTTGGGCAAGTTCGAGTTAGCTTTTATTATCTCAAAAATAAATGTATTCATAACATTTATTGAACAGAAATGCAGTTCTGTTCAATAAATTTGAATTATTTACTGAGCATAATTTATGTAAGGAGGTTTACACACCTGATAGTTCTGTAGGTTCAGTTTGATTGGGGACCAAAATGACAACATTTGTTAAATTTTCAGCTGCTGTGTTTCTCTTTCACACAGTCAAACGATCCAAATTAAAAACCAGTTCCCCTCCTCTCCAGTGGGGGCGCTGTACCATGAACTACTGAACAAAACAACATAAGAACCTCTGAAGAAGACAAGAACTCAACTTTCTTCTTCATAAAGTGTAAACAAAAATGGAGTGGCGTCAGATTTTATCGGTTGTAAGATTTCTCTTCTGTCTCTGGCAAAAGACTATGAGCCATTTCTGCAGCTAGCGCTAAACGCTTGTATTTACCCAGAATTCCCTGCTTTATAATAAAAAATCTGGAAGAACATTTTGACCATTGAATTGAATTAAATCACCTCAAATAGAGATGTGATGAAAATGTCTTTTGCTTTTGCTAAAGCCCTGTTTTAAATGTAATTCAACTACATGAACAGGAAGTACTCACAGTCTCTCCTGTGTCGTTGTGGTTGTTGGTCACCTCCAGCTTCCTCTTCCTGGAGGGTGGAGGCTGCAGCTCCTCTGTTACCACTTCCTCTGTCACAGTGTTGGCCGGCACTGCGAGCACTGACAGAAAAAAAAAAAAAAAAAACTAATAATAATTACCGGCGCATAAATTGTCCTGCAGCCTCCAGCCCTCAGTCTGGGACTTACTCTGCTGTCCGTGCTGCATCGTGACGAAGAAGGGCTGGGACATCCCCCCCGTGGTCTGAAGGTTGCCATGTTGGTCCGTTACGATCGTGATGACCCGCTGGCCGCTCTCATTCACCACTGCGGCATGCTGGATGTTGGAGTCCAGAGCACTGGCTGCCATCGCCTCCTCTGACTCTCCTGCAGAGCAGAAACATTTCAGAGAGAGAAATCGCTTCATCTGGAGGCTCTGACTTTACAACCAGCTGAAAGAAATATTTATACATCTTAAACTTTAAATCGAAAGTACTCACAGGTCAAGAAAATATTTATAAAAAAATAACATGAAGCAAATAAAGTAGCCTGATTTTTCCCCAGCAAGAAAGATTTTACAAGTTTCTGTCATTGCACAAAGGCAACAATGTGCAATGAGTACGTATAAAAAACTACAGAACACCACAAAAAACACATATTAGTGGTAATAATAGATAGATAATAAAATAAACATAAATCTAGGCTAAATATCATTTAGTCTAGATTTAGATTAAACTAGATTCTTTATGCATTAAGAATCTAGTTTTCAGTTTCTTTTGAACTTGATTAAATACATTTGTTAAAAACTGGATTTGTGTCACTTTCTTTCAAAATGTTTGCTATATTTAGCCAAGTTTAATCAATTAAAGCGGATTTGGGTTCAGTAAAAGTTTATAGTTCTATTACAAAGACGAGTACTTTGTGTCGTACTTTACATTTTCGATTGTAAGAAAATTATGTTAACAATTTTATAAAATTAATAAAAAGTTTCCATCTGTACCAGATCAACCATCTGTGCTGGACGGGTTCAGATTTGTATTTTTTTGAACTGCAGATGAGGTCCGCACAGAATCAGTCCACGTGCCAGAAACGGCCCACAGTCCGCACCTTGAGCATCCCAGATGTAAACCTTTTCACACTTTGGATTTATTAGAGTTTAAACAGTGAAGTTTTTGATCTCACCTGCGTTCGCCTTGTTCAGCAGCTCCGCCAGGTTCACCCCCTGGATGGCAGGTATTCCCTGGATTATGAACTGTGGCTGGTTGGTGGTGCTGGTCGTCTCCACATTCATGCTCACCTGGTTCATGTTAACCTGGTTCTGCATGCTCTCCTGTAAGCAAACACCTGGCTAAGTGCAAACATGCCATAGCTAATTTAGCTAATTAGCTCCTACAGTGGATTGAACTATAGACTTATAATTATTCTGTTGGTGCGGATCTTAAGTTGGCACTTTGATGTGGCATCCAGTAGAAAGAGTAAATGTTTAAGATGATTTGCAGCAGCAGTGATAATTAAAAACAACTTAATTTGGCAGAAAAAGGCGAAGCTGACTGGATGTTGCAGCTTCTCTCACCTGCAGCATCAGCATCAGCTCCGTGTTCTGGATGTCGGCTGCGATGTCGAATGGCGTCTTTTCGAATTTGCTGCGTGCGTGGACGTCTGCGCCATGTTTGATGAGGGTGTCGCACACGCTGTGGTGTCCGTGCTGCGCCGCCCAATGGAGAGCCGTCATCTTGAGCATGTCTTTGGCGTTGATGTCCGCACCGCTCTGAAGGCAAATTTACCAAAAGCGATTAAAAACATTAATTCACATTAATTTATCTGGTCGTCTGCATTTAGAGCAAAGAGTAAAAGTAATGATGCAACGTTTAGTTGTTTCACACAAACTTTCATTTGATCATTTAAGCTTTTTTTAACTACTACTTCATATTTTCTACTTTTAAAGTCTTTGTGGTTTAATATCGACTCTTTATTTTCCCGATTGTTTATAAACAGTTTGTAAACTGTCTTTATTTTTTATAAGCAATTTTTATTGTTTATAAACTAGTTATTTTTATTCTTTATCAACTAGTTCTTTTATTGTTTATTATTTTAAATATTTAGAAATATCCGCTCCGTCCACTGTTCTGTCTATATACATTAAATGCACTGAGAGTCCAAAAACACAGTTCTGTCCAACTATTTTCAGGTCTTTGAATCTATCACGCCCCCTGGTGATGTCATAAAGGTAAAGAAAAGATGGCCGACTGAAACCATCTTTTCCAGTCAGGCCTGAAGTCCCACCCTGATCAGCAGCTCTACGATGACTGTGTGTCCCTCGGCAGCTGCCATATGCAGCGGGGTCCTGTCCACTTTGGTTCGGGCGTCTCTGCTGACACCAGCTCTCAGCAGGACGTCGGCGGTGGAGTAGTGGCCGTGCTGGGCGGCCAGGTGGAGGGGCGACGTCCCCAACTGGGAAAATAGAAGAAGAAGAAGAGAAAGAAATCAGATTAAACATCTGTGACATCACTGCAGTGAATAAACTGGCTGCTTCAACTGGACAGTGTGGAAAAGTGAGATCAAAAAGAGACAAAAGCCATTAAAATACATATTGTTAGAACTGAATGAATTTAATGTTTTTGTTTTGAACCACTTAAACTCTGTTTTACATTCTTAATATTCAGATTCTTCTAACGTATTCACCAACTCTTTTCTCCATTTTCTCACAATTTCTGCAGAAAATATGAAAAAATACATTTAAAAAATTTGTTTTCCGGTGTTTGACACAGAATTTCTATATAATTAGGGCTGAAACAATTAGTTGTGATTAATCAATTCCTGAAACAACTGTTAACTGATTTAATAATAAATTACGAGCTAAAAAAATCTGCTACAATTGATAATTGAGTGACAAAAAATGCCTAAACTTTTTGTCACTCGATTATCAATCTGTTAATGCAAAAATTAGTCAAGCATTCCACAAATGATCAAACGTTAGCTACAGGAATAACATGTTTTTGCATTTATGCAATAAAGTGTTTATTTTTTTATTTAAAAAAGAAACTGAGTTATTGTCTGTTTGCATTTTTTATGTATTTCTAATATTGCATTAAAAATTATCAGAGGTTAAATTAAAAATCTGCCAAATGTTTTTTTTTTATCTGTTTAATTGTCCAAATAATCAATAATTACTAAAATAATTGTTAATTGCAGCTCTGAATAAAATACTTTAAAATCTGTGGTTGGAAAAGACAAAATGAGAAAAAAGCTTTAAGTCATTGCATAATTTAGAGGTAAAACAGATCATTTTCTGGGCGTCTCACCCAGTCCGTGGTGAACGGCGCTCCGTTGGCCATCAGGTTTCGGACCTCGTCATCATTTCCTTTCCGAGCCGCTTCCAGCAGCCGCTTCCCCAGATCCACCAGCGACATCTAACACGCATCAGAGCAGCAGCTCATAAAAAACACTTTCCAATGTTTATTATCATCCAAAGTACACAGATTTTAGGTTAGTAGCATGAGCCGTACTCTGTAAATTACAAGATGAATTCTGATCCGTCAGATTAAAAGAACCTTTTGAATAATTTCTGAAACAAAATTTGTTGGTCTGATGTAATATCGAATCTTAAATGTTGTGTTTTCATGAGCTGTAAGCAGAAAACCATCCTAACTAACAAAAATAAAGAGTTGAAAACATCAGTCTTCATTTAATAACAATGTAATTTATTGAATATGGCTGTATTTTCAGTTTAGGTTGTGGCTAAAAACATGAAAATGGGACACAGGCAGTGATGGCTACATGAATGAAATCCAAAAATAACTCCAAACTAATTACATCTAGATACTTATTGAGTTTTTCAGAAAGGAAAGTGAATTAACAGCAGTTTAAAAATAGATTAAAGTCAAAACAGTTGCTTTTTTCCCCCAAAAAATGTAAAACCAAAACAGTTTTTTAAATGGTTACAATGGTTTTAATGGTTCTCAAATGTTTTGGGAATTAGTTTCACACATTATCCACAGAAACTGATTTATATATGTCTGAAAATATTCTTTTAATGCTGCTGAAAGCTTATAAAATCTACCACTAAAAAAACTGTAATGATGCCTTTCTTATATTCAGTGTGAATATTTAACTAAGCCTAAGTGGATTTTTAACAGCTTATTAAACACCAGAACATAATTAACCTCATTTTATTTCAGTAAAACTCAACAGAAAAAAAAAAAGTTAAAAACTGCTTTTAAAAAAAGAAAGGTGTATTAGTTTCCCTCTCCATTCACTGTAAAGGGGTTGTAAAGCTAAATATGTACCATTTATCGGACAAAAACCCCGCCTTTCAGAAGCAAACTGCATTTACAACAACATAAAAACTTTACCAGAGTTTCAATAATTTTGTTTTTAAAATATTTAACAACTTTTCCGGTTCAAGAGCAAATTTATAAAAGCAAATTATGGTTTTATAAACAGGATCACGCATACATATTCACGTGTGTCCGACTATGGAATTACTCGCATTCAAGCGTTTAGCCCATTACCTTCCTTTTTGCTAAAACTATAGAAAAACAACCGCTTAAGAATCAAAGTGGGACCATTTCGTAAAACGAGTTATTAGTTTGAGGACCTTCTGTGAGTTTATAATGATAATTTTATATTTTTGTAACTGTTAAAAGTCCCGTCCGATAATGGAACTCCTGCGAACAAACAGTGTTTGTTATTGCGAAACAGCGGAGAGGGACGAGACTTCTGTCTCCGCGGCCGAGGAGCCATTTTACGCGCCTTCACGGCCAGAAAATAGACCGCCATGTGCCACGTACCCCGTGTCCCCCCATCTAAGCTGCTTTCTACGGCATTCTATATGTAAACATCTCCGTCGGTGCTACCGAGAAATAAACAGAAGCACCGACAGGAAACTGTTTGATATTAAGTTGTTGGTTTTCCGGGGGAAGTCACACAGAAATTTCCTATTTTACACACGGAGAAAAAACTACTTCCACATCCGGTTAAGTTGCATTCTGCAAGCGTGCACCGCCAAAGCGCTTACCGGAGTGTATGGTGACATTGTTCCACTTTTTGTGGTTATTTCTGTAATCTTTAAATATGAGAAAGCTCGGAAACTATGAGTCTTCTCCTGGCGTAGGACGGCAAAGCGGGTACTTACCGCGTTCAGGTTTGTTCGCGTCCAACCAGGCTGCTCCTCTCTGCTAATGTTAGCAAGCTAGCCGGCTAAGAAGCGCAAACCCCGCCGGGTGAAGAGGATTTGTGCGATTTTATGGTCCTCTGAGACGTAGCATGAGTCCCATATGCGAAGAATCTGTTTCAAAATTCGCTAGAAACGGGCATTTGGGACCACTGTAGCTTGTCGTAGTCCTCAGAGCTTGTTTACTGCTGAAAGTTAGCAAACGGTAGCAGTTGCGAAGCCGGAAGTTGATATGGAGCCTTCAAAATAAGACTAGTTCTGGTTATTTCAATTTAAGAAAATTAAATGTCACGAAAATGCAGCTTTTATCTCGTCTTCCAATTTATACGATTCGGTTAGTTTTTAATATGGTCAAATATTTGAACTATTGTCAAAATATTTCATATAAATTAAAATTATTCCAGAAATACTTTGTCATCTCAGCTTTAAAGTTTATCTAAGACGTATTAAATTCAGAGCTGCACACTATATTAGATCACAACGTGTGCCATACATGCCACTGAAATATTTGAAGAATTCTTTGTAGATTTAATATGTATGTACATATAAATACATATCCAAAGAAATTAAAGCGTTTATAAATTGCGGCTTTCATTTTTTAAGCATTTGGACTTTAAAAAAAATAAAGCCTTAAGGCGTACATATTTTTTAGCATCAAAATACACCAAAGTAAAAACAGTTTCACCAAAGTAGCAGTTATCACGGCCCTCATTTTATTTTGAAAGTCGTGGCAGGAAATGCGTACTTTTTTCAATCTGCTGTTTAGCACATAACTATGTTAGCCGTTAGCCCGCAAGCGTTCAAATGGTTAAAAAGTAACATTTCGGTTAGTTTTTACCTCTTCTGCTACCCGGTAAACCCTGTAACCATATTTCAACAGGAGTGTGTGATGGTCTGGCAGGGATTTACCCGCCGAAGAGCCGTTTAAAAACTCTTGATTATTGTGTTTTGTCTGATACAAATATGGCGGCGGCGCGACACCGGAGCCATAATACGTTAACCTCCCTGTGGGCGGGGCTTAGCAGTTCACTGCAGCATGTGACGCTCAGATTCAAGAACAGGGTGGAAAAAAATCAGAGCCGTCCTGTCTATTCTAAGACTGTTTAAAAAATGTGGGAGTTGAATTTACCGTAGAGCTGAGTTTAATTAAAATATAGCTTAACTCCCCAAAATAAACCTATTTAAACATGGAAACTGCTTAGTTTAGATTATTTGCAAAGTGTTATAATTTTTTAAGCTTGAAAGGCATATATATTAGGTTTTTTTTGTATTTTTATTTAAAAGCTATACTTTTAACTTCATCAAAAGCAAACAAAAAAGAGATCTAGCTAGTTCTGTTATTATTTACTGATTTTATCTGCTTCAATAATCCACGTATAGTTTACATTTCAACCAGTAGAAATAATATACAACTGGATTACACTTTATTTTTATTTTAACTTGTCATTTTCTACTGATAATTTATTTGAATCTTGGTGCGATTAGTAATTAATTAAATTATACAATGTTTGTGTACTCAAATGCCTTCCCTTTACTCCCATGTCATGTAAAAGTAAACATGTTTCTGTTCCAAATATTAAGTTTTTGTATTACTTTAAAATACTTGTTTAATGCAATAAAATACAACTTATTAAAATTATACTGTGTGACTGTCTGGATTTTGCTTTATTTCAGTTTTTATGGTGCTTTAGTCTAAACTTACTCCACATATACAGAATAACTTTATTATTTTAATGTTTTACTCAGATTCTAATTATTTTTAGGGAAAAAGTTGATACATTTTATTGAAATAAATCAGACTTGATTCTTCTTTTTTTAAAAAGAGAAGCATTTTATTTCTGGTGTCAGGTCTGTTCTGAAGTTTCAGTCTTGCAAGTGACATAAATAAATAAATACGTGCATAAATAAAAACATGGATAATTTGCTGTTGTACAGCAGATCCTAAGAAAACAAAAAAGGCACAAATGTTAACACATAAAACAAAAATCAAACAGCAGGATGTTAAATAGTTAAAGTCTTATTTCATACCAGATGAATCAGACTAAATGGGACAGGAAGTCATTTGATCCTGCAGCCAAAATGTGCAGATTAAATTAATTTATTTTAGATTAAATACATGAGGCATTTCTGTAGCACTTTGTGAAATCCAAATAATTAAACTTAAACAAGCTGAGATGTAAATAAATAACCTTAGATAATCAGGGGAGCTTCAGTCTGGTTGCAGAATTAGGAGGTCTAGTCTCAGATTATTGATGGTTCTGGATGAAGTCGGGCTGATCTGGGTTCAGGTTCAGGTTCTGGCGGGTTCAGGGCAGCAGGTTCAGGTCAGCCAGCAGAGCGTCCACATCAGCGATGGGAGCCCTCCAGTAATTAAAGGAGGAAAACTCAGACAACTCCTCGTCCTGCAGGGAAAACAAACGTAAAGATGCTGCAGGCTCTGGACAGGATGACCCAATGAGCTCAAACAGTTGGTAAACCAATCAGCTCGCCTCGTTGTCCAGTCCGCGCAGCTGCTTGTCCTTCGCCTTGCTGCTGCTGATCGGATCGCCGACGCCGAATCCCAGATCCTCCAACTCTGACAGGTCGAGGGTCGGGATCGGCTGCCTCCAGAAAAGGAACGAGTCGTACTGGCTGCTGGATTTCTCCATCCTGTCGCAGTCTGAAAACAAAAACGATGAAAAGAAACATGAACAGACGTACAGCGGTGTCCAAGGTGAGGCCCAGGGGCCAAGAGTGGCGCATGCAGCAGTTCTGTGTGTGGACACAGATTAGCAGAGTTGGATAGAACCTGGTTAGATTTACTCAATGACATTTAGCCGAGTAACTTTTTGTAAAAATACACGTTTAGGAATATTTTAACCGCGCTGTACTTTTTACTCTTTAGAGTCAAATCTCTGGATTTTCTTCCCACTGATTGAAAAACAAACATATTTTAACCAAAGATTCACCAGACGGACATCCACAGCTTTTGTTAAAGTTTTTTATTGACAGAAACTGATTTGGAAAAATGTTATTCATTCTGATTTTGTTATTTTTTGGTACTTATATAAATTGTCATTTTCATCTTTAAAATGCCAAAATTTCCAATTAACTATATATTTTAAGTCCTTTTAATGACATAATTTTTAAATATTAAATGATTAATAATTTGATCGGTTACTTAGTGCTTGAGTACACGTTTTACCAAATACGTTTTACTTTTATTTCAGTAGAAATATGTTGTGCTACTTTCACCTCCTCTTCAGTGTAGGAATGTTTTACACCAAGAAATGGAGCTGATGCAGATGCAGACATTTTGTTTTTCTTTGTATGCAATTTTCAATACCAAATATATTTCTTAAATAGAAAATGTTCTGTACAAAGCAGTTGTTTTCTTTCATTAGCCATAGTAAATTTAGTAATGTTTGACTCACACATAGACAAGGAAAGGGTTGTTTTTGTTGCTGAATAAACTAAAATTGACATATTGACCAACGGTACAACTTTCCTTTTCTGAACCTTGAACTTAAAATATATTACATGTTAATTTGTTAAAAAGAAAAAGTTACAGAGCAAAATTATCGTGCATTATTAGCTGAATCACATTTTTTGCAGTGTTTTTGTCAAGTTTCTAATACAAAATTCTTAGTTCTCTTGAAATAAGACAAAACTAACTTATAAGCAAAATATAGGAGGTGGTTTAAGTCAATAACACCTTTAATATTGATTTAAAAAGTAATAGTTTCACTGACATTGTTACAAGTGAAATAATCTGCTGTGGAACTACAAACTGGTTGCTAGGCGACGGGCTGGTGTTGCTAGGTAACAGCACAGCGGATCTAAAGCTTTTTCATCAATATTAAGGAATTGATCTAAATAAACCCCAGATTTTTTGCTGAAAAGTTATTTTAATGTTACGTTTCTCTTATTTCCAGTGAACTGAGACAGATTGATCTTTTCACAGATTATTTATTTCATAACAGTGACATGGTGATAGTTTCAACAAATATGTAAATAAAAAACACACAAAAAAATGAAACATATTTTATAAAAGTTGCATATTGCAGCTTTAACTGGGCCAAACAGCTGAATCCCTGGTAACTCAAAT
Source organism: Poeciliopsis turneri (assembly GCA_922788865.1). Lineage (NCBI taxonomy): Eukaryota > Metazoa > Chordata > Actinopteri > Cyprinodontiformes > Poeciliidae > Poeciliopsis > Poeciliopsis turneri. The sequence continues at coordinate 522,408 of CAKLNU010001072.1, read as the reverse complement.
GCAACAAAAAAAACCCCCCTTCAAAATCTGATGAAATCAGTTTACCTCTTGTGACGTCATCAACTGAGCACCTCACAAATCAGTCACATGTTATGCTTTTTATTTTGTAAAATGGTGGCATCAAAACCAATACTACATCACCCAGCAGTGTTTTAATTTACTGATACATTTATTAGCAATTAAAAATCCCACAACAATGCAGTATTTAAAATAAACTAGAATATATTTGAATCGCACAGACCAGAATAGACCAAAATGGAGGCTCCGATTGGAGCTAAATGAGAAGATGATGGCGGTGATTATTGTTAGCGGGGTGTGGTTCTGCATCAGTCCTCAAACAGATGCGGATCATTCCTGACAGCGCCATGAAAAACTGGGTCACCGCAGACGGAAATGCGCTCAGATTTCTGCGGTTTTATTTCAGGCTGGTTTTATTTGCGTCCTGAAGCGTCAGCTCATCACATCAGCACCAACAAAAACCTGCTGCCTCACGGCGACAAATACACAAAGGTGTTGGTTAAAATCTGCCGCCTGTCTCGGCTGTTGGAGATATTGATTACTGATTATTGGTTTTTGGGGGGCGTTGGCCGGCGCAGGAATCACGACTCGGTCCATAAAACTATAAACAAATCAAAACAAGTTTCACTAAATAAATCAAAACTACACTAATAGAGCGCGTGGCTCCTTATTTTAGGAGTGTAATTTTATTTTAGTTTAACCTCAGACGCGGCGAATATTAAAAAGAAACAGGGATAAATATTAAATAAAATTCTTAATCATCACAGGAGGTAAATATGTTTGTACCTGTTTTACCAGGATGCTTCCCTTTCCTTTTGTTCCGCTGGTTTCTTTCTGTGGCCGGTGGGTCAGGTGGTGCCGCTGAGGTTCTGCCGCAGCTTCAACGAGCTCTGGGTCAAGTTCGGAGTTTTATACAGAAGCATTTCCGGTTGAGAACTTCAAAATAAGAGATTAAGCCACTTTTCCCCGATAGTCCAGTTTAATAAAACGGATTTAGAGCCGCAAATATTGCTGAAAAGTGACATTTGATTGTTTTTGACAAATAAAAATCTGTTTTAATATATAAATTTTGATGAAGAAAAAAGGTTTTTAAAAATAAAAAAAGATGATGCTGCAGTTTTTAGGTGTTGATGTTTTCTATCAGTTTCCTTCCACATAGCAAGAAAAATAGATGTTAGTACAAATAAAATGTACTATTAGTTTAAACTAAATGCATTTATTCCATGAAAAATATATCTACACTTACATCATGTTAAGAAAGTGTGTTTTATTTTGAAAGGAGGTGATATTTCCGGTACGCAGGGCTGCATTTCTTCTGGGTTTGGTAATGAGCGCACAGTGGTACCCACACGAACCTATTCCCGTGTGGACCATGTGGTCACACGATGAGGTTAAAAATATAATATTAACTATTTCATTAATTCATTAGTTTATTTATTTATGTGGCTCAAGAAGAGCTGGATGGCAGCACGGTTGGTTAAACAAACAAACAAACAAACAAACAAACAAACAAACAAACAAACAAACAAACAAACAAACAAACAAACAAACAAACAAACAAACAAACAAACATCTATTCTGTCCTATTTTATTCTCAGAAATAATGGAAAATCTTCGGCTTTTGAAACTCATAAAATACCTTCAGGTTTTTCTTCTAGAAAATTTCCAAGATTAATTTTAATAATACTGGGGTTTTCCATCAAATTCCCCTAATTTAAGATTGATTTCGACATCACTGTGGCTTTTCTAACAAATTTTCAAATTCATAAACTTTTCCCACCTCAGAAAATTTTTTTATTTTCTTGTTTTTCTAAAACTTTTGAGCTGAATATCAATATTTATTTATTTTTCTAGCAAAGTTTTAAATTAATTTCAAAATGTCAGAATTTTTTTTCTGGTGAATTTTCCACTGTTTAGTGCTCAGTCTCAGAAATGTACTTTTCCTTTTTTATCTAAAAATACTCAAAAACAGGGAAACTGTTTTTTTTTTTTGCGTGTTGTTCTCAAATCACTGTGAGGCCAGAAGGGGGCGCTGTTCGGCCGTTCAGAAACAGGAAAAGGGAGGAGAAAATAGAAAAATGAAGGTCTTTGGTGAAAAAAGAGGGCGGATTTCCTGGTTGGAGCCACACCTCACACACACAGGGAGAGAAAAAGGCAGAGAGTCTGTCAGAAAGCTGCAGCTGGCTCATGATCTCACTCCTTCAGCCGCTCATCGCCTCCCTGCTTCTCCTCTCCGGTGAGTCTCGGCCTCTTTGTCATTAAAAATAAGCAACTCGAGCTGTTATTTCATTGTAATTCACTGGAGAAACATGTAGACTGATTAAAATACATAAAATCTTCAGATGTTTGCTGAAGTTCGCAGGTCAACCACCTCCTGAAGGACAGATTAATCTGTGAATTATTAATCTACTGTACACAAGAGTCACGTAATTTAAAGGACCTGACATGTGGATTGAGACCAGATTAGAGGTTTTTAAATATTTTCAGATGCTTCTTTGCTGCTGTTCGCTTTGGGCAGGAAGCATGTTAGTAATTACTGCTTTTCTGGTTCAGTTTAGCCTTAAAGCTTGTTTCCCTCCTGAAATGAGGGTTCAGGTTGTGTTGAAGGTCCAAGAGAGCAGAGTGAAGTTTCTAATCGGGTCAGAGAATCTAACGGGTCACAGGATACAGCATACCACCAGAACTCATGGGAGGAAAACTCCCCTGGGCTTCATTACCCTTCGCTCTCTGGGCTGGATTTCCTGCCTGGACGAGGTGAAATTATCGCACATAATCCATTTTATTCATTTCTCCTCTGTGCACTACAAAAACTCAACATATTACCAAGTCGTTTTAGTCTTGTTTCACGTGGAAATATCTTAGTTCACTTGAAATGAGGCAAAACTACCGTAGATTTAACTTTTAAGCAAGATATAGGCGCTTGTTCTGAGTTAATATTGATGTTATTGATTATTTCGAGATTAATGTGGAAAAAAAAAAAACCAATTTTCAGTCAATAGTCATATTTACATTAAAAAGCTCCTATTTCTTGCTGAAAAGTTACTTGATAATTAGTTTTGTCTTATTTCAAATGTACTGAGATATTTCCACCAGAAACAAAACCAAAAAAATCCTTGATAAGATTTTGTGTTTTTGCACTGCAAAAACACAAAATCTTATCAAGGATTTTCAGTCAAGTTTAGTGCAAATATCTTAATAAACTTAAAACAAGACAAAAGTAACTTGTTAATATGTGAATAATTTCTGATTTTATGTTAAATAATAAAGTATTTTTCATGAATATTAACCAATTATTGACTAAAAGAAGTTTCTATTTCTTACTTAAAAGTTACTTGTAAGTTAGTTTGTCTTTTTCCAAATGTACTAAGATATTTCGACCAGACCAAAATACTTGGTAATATTTTGTGTTTTTGCAGTGTAGTTTGGGTAAAGAACCATAACTAATCAAGTGATGAGGAACCCGATCGTTTAGTTCTGTAAAATCTAAATATTTAAATGAATCTGCGGCTAAAAACTCTCCTGAAAAAACTACTTTTCTTTTCTTGGACAAAAAACAAAAAGAGCGGAAACAATCAGAAGATTAGAGCGAGAAGGTGGAGGTTAAAGTCAGAGGTCGGAGGTCGCAGACGACCCCTCTGCTCAGGATGAGCCAAAAATAACTGTTGGGCTTTGACGGATAGTTTCTGGGTGTAGATCTATAGATCTGGAGCCAAATTACAGGTCTGCAGAGGGCTTGGAGGCGTGCGGTGAGCGGGAACGAGGGAAACACTGCAGCGCTCTGTTCCCAGTGTCTGTGAGATTTATTCACAGTGTTACAGCGGTTACGTTAGCAACATGTTCAGTCATTTTTGGAAAGTCCTGACTTTCCACTGGGATCCACGTTTCTCCAGGCAAACATTTCTGGAAAATTAAAAGAAGAAAACCTCTGAGTCGGCAGATATTTCTCATCACTTCTGCTGCAGCTTTGAACTTTTAGGCAGTTTTTTTGTGTGTGTGTGTTTGTTTTGTTGTGCCAAATGCAAATACAGCAATTTAAGCTAAACGCTACATTGAACTGTAGCTGTGACCCAGTTATGGGTTTGACCTCCTCACAGACAACCCAGTTCGTCCTGTTTGCAGCAGCAGGGGGGCTGGTTTCTGACTGGCTGAGAAGATACTTTTTCTTTTAAGGGAAACGACTGAAGATTACCAGGAAAAGTTGGATACAAAGCAGTTTGGTTTCAAGGAAACTGATTTTTGCTGATTGTGTTTTTAGACTTTGTTTCAAAATTGTTTTGAATTAGTTTCATAAATTCGTTCCTGTCTTGTTGATGTTGGGTTTTAGTTTCAAAATGGATGCAGAAAAGCTGTTTTCAAGATAACGAGATTTTCTGATTTTCTCCACATAAAGCGACTCCTTTTTCTGAGTTATTTCGACCTGGCAAAGTTAAACATGTCACACAGAGACATAAACATTTTATTTTCTTCAGGGTAAAGGTGTTCAAAGTGAAGTTGGGGGGCATTTGTGGTCTCTCAGCTGATTTTGTGCGGTCCCCTCAAGAATAAATTGTATAAATTGGGAAAAAAACTTTTAAACTTTAAAATTTACTTAGAGAAATGTAATATGCCACATAAAGTGATAATCTAATCCAAGCTTTCCGGTTTCCTTTTGTTGTCATGGTAACTAGGACCAAATCTACTCATTAAAATCTACTCTGAAGTTTACATTTAGTTTTCAAATGAAGACTGACCTATATGCGGTTTTTGTCGCTCAAAATAGACAAAAGTACATTTTTAGTTTACTTCAATTGAGCCCAAAATAAAAAGCAAAGTGGATTTCATCAAATCATCAAAAACATCAAATCCTATTTGCAGTTTTTGCTCCAGTTCCTACAAAAAGTCAATTTACTTTATTTGCTTAATTAAAATAGTTCCTAGGTTAAAAGAAACCACAACAACATTTTGGTGATTTTTACATTTTTAAAAAATATTTTTTTTTGTTCCGAATTTATTTCTAAGCTGACGATTTTAACAACATGGCAAAAGATTTGTACACTCCTTCAACACCTTGAACAAAACAGATTCTTTACAGTTTCTGCAGAAATCGTTCCTAGATGATGAGATTTCACTCTGCTAATCTCTGAACTCATTTCTGAATGAGCTGTTTTGGCGTCCTGTCACTTTAAATCCTAATTCGCTGCTGCTGGCCACGCCCCCAACTCTGTGTTTACAGTCGCACATGAAAATGGCTGCAAACAGATTCTCATTTGTACATCTCTGAAAAGCAGAAGTAGAGCCTTCTGCACAACCAACAAAAACGGTTCCTAGAAGTCAACAACAAAAGTGGGCTTTTCCAGCAGCCATTGTACATCAACAGAAGCTGAGCAAACATGCTGTTCTGTTTTGGTTGATAGGTAACTGGCTGGCCTTGGCTGGGTTGCTAGGTAGCGGCACAGGACCCATGAAATGTGACTTAACATTCAGGTGGTTTTTGAAATGGTTCATTTTCCATACACCAAAAAACTTCAATTTATTGCCAATAAATATCTTAGTGATTGTTTTTCAAGAACTTAGGTTGTTTCTAGAAGCAGTTGAATTTCAAATTGAAGAACAGAAATCTGCAAATTCTTTGAATAATCGATTAGTCACAATTAATCTAATTAATCAAAATGTGAATTTTTCATAATAGATCCCCTTCAAGGCTGAAACTGATGGTGGAGGCTCAGAAATCTCTGTATAAAGTGGAAAACCTTTGCCGATCTCACAAATGCAATGGTGCAGATGAAGTGCAGTCAGGATAAATATTGTTGTGCAACACGTGTTGCATCAACGCTGCATCTAAAATCTGGAGCCTTGAGGACGGACGTCTTCACTGAAGTGTCTCCCAAATAGTTCTCTGATTCCCGACTTTAAGGGCCCAAAAAGAGGGTTTTGCATAAAACCCTGGAGTAATTACGTGATTACTAAGACATTCCTGCTAAGGTTCTGTCTCGAATGTTTATTTCTGGGTTTTCTTTTGTTATCTGGTTCCCACAGTCGGCTCGGTTCACTGACATTAAACGTCAGCTTGGCTGGATTTCAAGTTCTGACAAATGTCTCAGAACCAGCAGCGGATATGTGTTATGGAGTCGAACGCTTCGCTGAGATCATCCTTTCAACAACCTGCATCCAGTTAAATCACTGCAGGAGGTTTTCCTGAACCTCTCACCAACCCAGAACCAAAACCCAGAACCCAGAACCAAAACCCAGAACCCAGAATCAAAACCCAGAGTGTTTTGGTTCAGAGACTCTTTCATGTGTTTTAGAGGAAATTTAATCCCTGAAGAAACTCTGAAACATTTAAAAGTGTAGTTGATGTTTAATGACGGATTATTACTCTGTTGTCGTATTTGGATCAATAATCAGTGATTTAAATTATTTAAATCGGGAAATTAAGTGAGAATCTCTGCATATCTATAGGACTGTTTTACATTTGATGGATGCACAATGAAAATTTGCATCTGATTTGATCTTATGTTTCATTTCAGACGAGAACCGAAACGATTAATCGTATCAATCGTGATTAATCAATTATTAAAATAATCATCAACTCATTTAGTAATTAGTTACTCCTTAACAAACCAAAAAATGGGTTTTTGGTGAAAAACTCCCAACATATTCATAGCAATAATTAAGCCAAAATTGCGCTAAAAGATATTACATTTGCATTTACATAAATAAAAACCTTTTGTTTGTAAATATATTCTGCAGAAAACTTAACCCTAACTTTTGCTTCAAATTCTGTAAAAAAAAAAAAAAAAATCTACAATGAAACATCTTTTCCTATCCAATTTATTGGTTAATCCAAAAATGCATCAATTAATCTACAAATGCTCAAAAGTACATGCTGTTATTCTATGAAAGGCAATATAATGTTAATTTAAAAGAGGCTGATGATGTAGATTTATAGTCTTATATATTATATAAGACTGTCATGACACGATCATAAATGCGTAATAACACTGTTATAAACATATAATAACACTGTTATAAACATATAACAACACTGTTATAAACATGAGTATGTCTTCATGAATATTTATGACTGTAGTCATAAAGTGACATTTTGAATGTCAACTTTGTCTTAACACAATTTACCAAAAGACATTTTATGACAACAGTCATATTTATTCATAAAGACTCCTTCATGTTCATGACAGGTGTTATTACATGTTTATGACAGTCTTATTCACACCCCATCAAATAAAGTATTTTAAAAAGTAACTGAATTATTTGTTTATTTGCGTCTTTTAATCTTTTTCTAAAACTGGATGAAAGAAGATTGAAGTGGTGAAATGAAAAATGTGCAAAATGTTCCCATTTCTTCCCGGCTGATCGCTGGAATAATTGATTGAGTGTTTTGAATCAGCTGAAAGCGTTATTGTTCAGTGTGAAGGCTTGCGTCACTTTGAGGTGTGTTAACTTTCTGCTTCCCGGGGGAGAGAAGTGAAAGCTGCTCGTTGTGTCAGAACAGGAGGGTCGGCCGTTAACCAGTTGGAAAGTTTTCTACCTTTAAACGTCTGGATGAAAAGGCGTCATTATGAGGCTTGTCTCCAGCTGTATTCGCTCCACTTTCTGCCACCTTAAACGCTCTGTCTTCGTATTCAGGGGTCAACGCTTTCCTGTTGTAGAAATGCATTTTTTAAAAAGGGAAAGCTGAGAGAGACGTTTTGTTGGCTGGTATTTACTCAGCGCCAACATGAAAAGGTTTTATTTTACGGCTCTCCCTCACCTCCGTAAACGGAAAGTCCAAGGAGTTCACTGACAACCTGATAAGGAGTTCAGGACTTTGACTCACTAAAAATCACTTTTGTAAACACTTACAATGACTAATAGTTTTATTAATACACATTCAGTATTAACTGGAACAATAAGTAAATAGTTTGAACAGGAACATTAATAAAGGTTTTCACTTTGACAAAGTCACAAATATGTTCCAGCATTATCATCACCCGCTCTTAATTGTTTTACAACTTGGAAAAAATGGTTTCGTTTTGCAATAAACAGAAACACTGAGCCAGATTTTTTCACTGTGTGATGGTTTATATGATGCTTCCAAGAAGGAAAACTTTCTTTCCACAACGCTGTAAATTTACCAGGAAACTTTATAAGTCAAAGAGCCGTTTCTGCTCTCAGTCCTGTTAAATTAAACTCATTCAGAGCTACAAATGGGGAAAAAAGGTCACAGTTTTGTTGTCATTTTTAAACAGTTTTATTTCTATTTAGATATTAAACACAAAATAAAAATAATTTTCTTCTGTCAGATACTGACATTTCTGGAAGATTATGAAAAAAGATCCTATGAAAAGAGTGTAAAATTGACCAAAGCAATGACTGTAGAGTAGTAGGAGAAAGTGACGCGGTGAGGAAAAGTACCAGGACTCCGTAACCTAAAAGCGAAAGAAGCTTTCGGCTGTGTGTGGTTTTGTTTCAGTGAAAGCTTAGTGGGAGTGACGGATGAAAACACAAGAGCAAACTGACGGTAAACTCAGACACATTTGAAGAGTTTGAGTAGCTTAGCTAACCCAGCGGCTCCTCAGGAGGTTAAACTGACCTGCTGGATTTTCCCGAACAGGTCAGGACTGGCACAGAACAAGCTCATGAAATGCTTTTGTTCCAAATCATTCTTAAATAATAACACTTCAGTTGGCTAGTTTGAGTTCCTTTCAGAATTGCTCTGGATCCCTCTGTGGTTGCTAGGTAACGAGCTCCGCTCGGGGTTGCTAGGTAACGGGCGCGGTGCCTCCTGATTTGTTACATTCTGTAGATTTTAGAAACGGGTCATTTTCCAGACACCAAAAACACGAAATGCGCCGGCGGGTTTGGAAGTAAAGGACTTGCGAAACCTGAATTTAGCACAATATGTCGCCTTAATTGGGTTTTTGTTCCACTCTGTTGTACATTAACTGCCTCATGTCGGCTCACAGCACGAAGGAAAAACTTTTTAAAGTATTTCTTAATGATTCTGGTGGCCACTTCCTGGAAAACTACAGAAATCCTGATGAGTAATCCGTTACTTGGCGCTGTGTGTATGAACTTTGCAGTCCATTAGGTCCCTCTGATTTCATCAGATCAGGCCGCTGACGAATCGAAGAAGAGAAGTGGTTTTGGTGATACAGTCCGTCCTTCCAGCGTTTGCGGCACATATTAACACATAAAAAGAAATGATGCATTTGTAATGGGAACTTGAGGTTTCTTCAGGTCAGTATTTATAAAAATCTGAGAATAAGACGTCATTTGAGCCTGGAAGTGGAGCCAACAAGGAAACGTTTGCTGCTTTTAGACGACTCATCAGGGAGTAATTTACAGTCCAGCCTCATGTTTAATGTGATGATGGGGTAAAACTGAATGTTGAGGATTCACAGAACCCTCAGTGAATTAAAATACATTCTCTAAATAGTGAATACTTAGAAAAAAATGTTAAAAACTGATGTAAAAGTATGGAAATGACAGAGAACGAGTCGTTGCCTTTCAAGTGGTGCCAGTAAAACGCTTTGAGTTTTTACTCAAAAATGCAAAACAAAAAGTCGTAACATCAACAATGATTGATCTTCTAAATAAAAAATAATGGAAAATATGTAAATGAAAATAATAATAACCATAGTCAAGGTGCAGCGTTGCTTTCTATGACATTTATTTGTTGCTTTTTAGAACTTGTACTTGAGTAAAAGTCTAAATAACTTCAACAAAATTGATAATATTTTCCCGGTAAATGTCCTGAATCAGTGAAAACTCTTCAGGTAGAATGAATTAATAAAATTCAGATCATAATTAATACTTTATCTTGAGATATTTGGAAAACAAAATTCTCTTTACGGGATGCCAAAAATGTTGAAAAAGAGATGAAATAAGGAACAAAAAACAACAGGAGTTAAAGAAAAGACTGAAATATTCTGCCTAATTCTTTATGTTTATTTAGTTGTACATTATAAAACTAAAATAGTAAATCATTCTGAATTCCTCAGAGGATTTTATAGTTTCTTGAAAAGCAGCGATAAGGAGATTTTGTGAAACCTGGTTTTCCTGGTTCTTCTTTAATCTGAATCCATTTCTTTTTTTATCCAGCTGGTTGTTTTTTTGTTTTTGTCTTATCACAGCCTGCTTATGATCTCAGATAAACTGCAGCAGGGAGTGTGACCAGGTCTATAAAGGAGGAAGTGGAGCAGAATAACAGCTCAGTCCCTGTGTTATTTAAATATTCCATGTTTTACACAAAGACTTTTTCACAGCTTACAAAACATCAGCCAGCATTTATTTTGGCAGCAATTCCTCCGATTTGTTCACTGTCATGTTCATGATTTGACATTAAAATCGATCATGAAACTCAACTTTGGGGTTTTAGCTTTAACATTAATTTCTTAGACTTTAACTTATTCATTAGAGTTTTTCAGTGCAGATGTGACTAATTCCCACAGAGCAGAGGAGGACAGTCTCAGTTTTCAAGTTTTCTGTCTGCAGGCTTTTCTGACGCCAGTCATCAAGTTCGCGGGGTCGTTGTGAAACTCAGAGGTCAGACGTCTCGGCCGTCGTGTGTAAATAAGCGTTTCTCTCCCGTCTGCTTGAAGTGTGATCGTGTGACCTGCAGCCGCTCGTCTCCAACAGACGGGCTGTTGTTGTCGTTTTGTGGCGTTTCAGCTGATTCTCCCCTCCGGCTGATCGTCGCTCAGCTGCTCTCACATCAGCAGGCCGGTGGCGACCGCGGCTTTTTGTTTTCTTTGTTGTTTCGGTTGTTTGAATATTTTTGGACTGTCACAAAAACTGGAATAAAAGTAGATAATTATGTATTTTAAGCTTGAATCTTATGTTGTCTGTATTTGTTGAACAAATATTTCAAACAGCCAGACATAATGTTTCATGTCTGACTTTTTATGTTTGGTCTATTTATTAATTTTTTTTCCATTTGGGTTTCTATAAACAACCTGAGCGCTTTCAAAAACCACCTGGCTGTTTTTTGGCAGTAATTTATTGTGTTCAGGGTTTGAAAAATGAGCCGTTTCAAAAATCTCCCGATTGTTAAATCACATTCAACTGCTCTGCGGCGTTACCTAGCAACACCAGCCAATCCCAGCCTGTTACCTAGCAACCCAATTGAAGCTCCTGCACTAGTGACAAGTGTTTTGTTGTTGACTTACCATCCAGAAAGAAACTTCCTGCCCTTCTTGTTGGTTGTGCAGGAGGCTCTACTTCTGCTTTTCAAAGATTATACAGTTGTATAATTGTGCAGCTGTTTGCAGCCAATTTCAGGTGTAAATGCTGAGTTTTGGGGCGTGGCCAACAGCAGCTTATCGGGACAAGATGATTATGATTAAGTGAAGTTACTTTATGCAGTTTCATTATATAAAACATATTTCTTCGTGCCCCAAAGAAGTGTGTTACAAATGGGAATGTGCTTCAGCAGCACTATTTGTGCTTGTGGGACAATAATTACTGCGACAAAGTCACAGTTACCTTAAATTTTAAAAAAATAGTTCTTATAGTCACTTTTATTAGAATGTGGCTGAAATAATTTGGTTTAGGAGTCAAAGACCTTCAGAAAGCCTGGAGAACTGAAGATCGGCAGCAAAGCTAAATAAATAAGTGAGAATCAAGTTTTCTGCGCAAACTGTGGATCCTGCCACCTGCAAACAACACAATGGGAGGGGAGGAGCAGTTTTACCTCCTCCCAGTGATGTAATGGGACAAAATTTATTATAGCGGCGCACAAACAGACTGCCGGACAGGAAGTTTACACTGAGTTTGCACCATTGTGCTGCTTCTACTCATGAACGGCCATTCGTCTGTCCGTCTATCCACTGCAGACGCCGAAATGCAAAGTCTTAAATACTTACTTCACTTCAAATTCTGACGCCCAATTGAGCCTCTTTGGTTCCTTTTTCTCCTGTCCTGTCAATGTCTCCTTTTGTTTATATTAATAATTAACATGCAGCAGAATTTGGCTGCAGTATTTGTCTCACTGGAAAAATACAAAATCTGGTTTCAATGCACTTGAAATGAGACAAAACTACCTCATTAGTGACATTATGTGAGATTTAGGAGCTTGTTTTTAGTAAGTAATTGGTTAATATTCATGGAAAAATACTTTAACGCAAAATAAAGCTGGTTGCTAGGTGACAGCCTGGGCTTGGCTGGGGTTGCTAGGTAACGGCTTAGTTCCCGTTGGCACTGGAGCTAGACCGTTTTTTGTCAACATTAAGGAATTATTTACTTAAAACAAGCTACTACATGCTTCTGAAAAGTTAATTCATAAGTTAATTTTGTGTTATTTCAACTAGACAAAAAGAACTTGGTCAAACTTTGTGTTTTTGCAGTGCAGGTCGCAGAAAAACTGAAGAGATGAAAGCTTTGTGAATTTAGATTCAAATTTTACGAAACAAAATGCAGTTTTTATTCTTTCTGCCCACCAAACTTAGTCTGGTTGTAATCCAGAGGTGAACACGTTTGTTTCCTTTACAAACGGACAGCAGCGTTTCAGACGGAGGTTAAACCATCACACGTTTTCTGTCCTGATATGTCGAAATGACGGTCTGAGTTATTTATGTCAGATTAAGCTCAGATGTGTGGAATGTTCTTCTAGTGACGGCTCGCTCAGACAACACAGGATCTGCGTGTTTGTCTGAGTCCAGATGAAAACAGCTGATGGAGGAACCAAGTTGTCAAAATGGAAAATAATTTATTTTATTTGGTGGAGACCGTCAGACTTTTCAGTCCACAGTTTGATGAACCGTTTGATTCCCAAACAGGAAGTCCTCTCCTTGGCGAAGCCGACCCCTCAGGCTGAATTCCTCTCTGCTGATCTTTGTGGATGTCAAGCATGAAGCTACATGTTTCTGGCCTCCACATTCCTCCCTTATCATCTGCTGAAATGTGTTGGAGGGACTCCAGATATTTTTCTGACTGACTCAGAATAGATGCAGTTAGAGCTTTTGATCGGGACGCAGCGAACGCCTCCCAAACAAACGGGGGGAAAACAGATTTATTCTCCTTAATCAACCCGCAGATAAACGACAGAACATCAGGTGAAGATAATTGTGATCAGATCAGCCACCAGCATCGAGTCCCACTGATTTCAAACACTTGATGCCATAAACAAACTCTGGCCTGAAGGCACAGGTTCTGCTTGATGAATCATTTTTACATTTGATGCCTGTAGTTGTACATTATGTGCCTGATGAAAGCTGATCTTTGCAAATTTTATTTTATTTTTAACATTTCACAGTATTTACTTATTTTCTAAGCAATAAAAGCGGTAATTTATTTTGTTTAAAGAGTAACTTCTTGCAGATACGTTGTACAAATTGGTCCTAACTGCTAGTATCTTTATTTTACTGCAAATTGTAAAAAACGTTTTGTAAAATTTGCAATATTTAACCTCAAACCGGCTCAGTGCTGCCCTCATCAGGTTGAACGGTGGGTACTGCAAACAATTTCCCTAAAGTAGAATATTCTTGCTTATTTTGCTTAAATAAATAAATCCTCATATATTTCCTGCTGCATAAACTGGTGCTTAGAGGTTCCGTCTTTAGGTGTGAGCTGCGACTCGCACCTCATCAGCTTTGGTACATTTATTAACATTAAAACATTTTAAATTAAATAGATAAATCCATAGAAATGAGTGGATTATGTTTATATTTAATGGTTTTTCTGTTGTTGTGCTTCTAAGTTGCAAATAGCTGTAAATGTAATTAATGCACACAACACGTAAAGAATCATTTCTTTTTTTGTTTTCATGTTGAAAAGTTTAGTATCCACAGTTTCAGAATTTGTTCAAAGAACAAAGAAAGAGTTTGATATTTTAATGAGCATGGTGTGTTATTCTGGGGAGGTTTCAGGCCGTCAGTTCCTGGATGCTTGTTGGATTAGTGATGCTCAGCCTGAGGAGTTTTCTGGTCGGAACCGCCGCTGCTTCTGCAGCTCCTGGTTCGCGTTGCGTGTCTGTTTGTGTGACTTCCTGCTGCTCCGTGTTTGGACCACACCTAATGTTTAGTCACGCTTAATGTTGCTGGCGTGTTGACGTCTCGCAGGGTTTGGTTCCCATGCAAACCAATGACAGACTGCTGGACGTTTTCAGAAGACTTTGCTCATGTTTCAGGCTTCCTCCTGGAAATGCGGTGATTTTTGGACCATAAGTGCTATTTAAGCATCTAAAAAATGTAATCACATACGCCGTTAGAGTTTCGCTGACCGAGCCTTATTTGGTATCTTCACGAATCTGCAGCTCTGCTCTGCATCGTGGCTTTGATTTGAGGCGGTTTTTAGAGAAAATAACTGAAGGTTAGATAAAAGTCTGGCTGTTTAGAAAGCTAAATCGCCTCACCAGCAGATGCAGCAATCTAATGTGGAGCAACTTAAAGATTGCAGATTGTGGTGAAACTTGAGGCCGTTTGAGTCTTTGAGGTGAACAACAGCAGAGGCATTGAAATGATTGCTGGTCACTGAGGCACTGAAAGGCGAATAATGTGACAAATGAAAGGAGGAACTGTCAGTCTGGTTGCGAAAGACAAATTTAAACAATTAAACTTATAATGAGACACAATAATTTAATGTCCTGGATCTGGAAAAAGAAAAAGGTTATAATGTTTTTTTTTTCTGTCTTCGCAGGACGTTTGGATTCCAACATTTGAATTTTCTGAGGCGTAAATTTTTATTTAAATTTTCTGGCTGTGAGGATTTTTCTCCTGAGGAAATTTGTGGATTTTCCTTTTTTCCCATCTGAAGCCCCTGGAGTCCGCCTGTAGATTTTTATTTTTTAATCTACGGTGGGGGTTTTTCAGGGTTTTACCCTCTGACTGTCTACATTTGTGTGGCTTTTTGTCTGGATGCCCCAGGATTACCCACAGACTGCAGTTCCTTCTCGGGCCTGCAGGGCGGCAGCAGAGAGCACCGGCCAGCCGCTGGACAGGCAGACCGTCGGCATGAGCGACTTCTGGCACAAGATGGGCTGCTGCGTGGTCGCCAAGCCTCCTCCGGTGAGAAACCAACACCTCCGGTTCCGATCCACAGGGGAGCCCATTTCACAGTTACACTGTAAAAAATTAAAAGATTAAATTCAAGCGGAATATTTAGTTTACAAACTGAAAATTTTAGCTTTACTTCTAAAGCTAAATATTTAATTTTGCAAACTACATATTTAGGATTCAAATTAAATATTCAGTTAGAAAGCTAAATATTTAGTTCACAAATAAATGTTTAGGTCTTATTTTGAAAAATAAAAAATTGGTAAGAAAACTAAATATTTATTTAGAAAATTTGTTTAAAAAATATTTAAATATGTAATACAAATACAGCGAAAGCCCTGAATATTTGATAACAGTAACTTATTTTAAGTTAGCCATTGAATTAACACCTTGGATTTTTTTCATTAGATTGATACTTTATTAACTGAAGATGCACTGAGAAATTGTTTGTAATCAGCTGATTTTATGCATAACTGGGTCAGAACTGAACCTCTTGGGTGTGTACATTTTGAAAAAGACTATTTTTAGTTCTGTGAGGGGAAACTAGATAGTAAATAAGTTTGTGTCAGCTTTCCTTCAGCCTGAAGTTACAGGAATCTGTTGAAACAAAGTTGTTCTTTCTTATCGTTTTGAGGAGTCTATTTCTGTTTATCAGATTATTCTGGATTAGGAAATCCTGGCAGTCTTGGAAGAAAGGGCAAGAGTTGCTCAGTCTACTGATTGCTGTTAGTGGTGCTAACGTTGCTAATCAAACTAACCGCTAATGTAACAATACTTGAGATTCTCCCAAAAACACTTATTATTACTTAATTCAAGAGCTCAAACACAAAATAATATCCATCAACACACATGGTAGAAGCTAAATATTTAGCTTCTAATATTTAGCATTAGAAGCTAAATATGTTCGCTACTATTTCTGCTGTTGCAGATCAACCAGTTAGCACCAGGAAAAGAAACAACCAATGTTGCCTCAAGTAGCTTTGCAGATTGTGTGTTATTTTAAGAATATTTTTATAAAAACTGCAGTGGGTGAATTTTCCACAAATAATTTGGAGTTAAAAAAAGCCTTCAGAAAAAGAGATGATTTGGGTAAATTATAGTTACATTAGAAAATACCTTGTTCGCATTTTTTCTCACTTCTCCAATCACATAATGTTTGTTTATGATATGATAAGTCTTAAATGTGCATTTTCAGCCTGTGTATGAATAAATACTTGTGAACTTAATGAGAAGGGAGGAAGCTTTAATGCTAACTTTTCCTGAGCACCGACTGTTGATTCACCTAAACGAAGTTCAACCCTAAACATGGCGACTGGATTTGTTCCAACAGATGTGTCGTCACAATGTCTTCACCAGTGAGAAAACAAAAACAGAACCAGACTCTCAGTTCCCTCTTTTTAAACTTCATGCCAAAACGGCATACAGTAACAGACTGGGTTATTCTGCAGTCACTGCGGGTGGAAAATATTTAGCTTCTGATGTTTATTCACCTGATTACGATTCAGGCGTTGCTCAGAGTGACAAGAAGAAAACGTGGATGTATGTTTCCATTAATTCAAATTTCATGCTTTATTGGCATCAATGTTGCACCAAAATTGGGTTAATAATTGTTTGATTGAACAATTAAATTAATTTCAGTATTTCTGGTCCAGTTTCTAGTTCAAATACCTTAACACTCTTGAAATAAGACCAAACTAACTTATAAGTAACTTTTCATCAAATATAGGAACTTAATCTTGTTTTAAATCAATAATTCTTCAGTATTTATAAGAAGTACTAGTTCCATTGGCAGATTATTTCACAATAAACGCAGACTGTGCTGTTACCTAGCAACCCCAGTCAAGCTCAGTCCGTCACCTAGCAACCAAATTCTAGTTCCTTCGGCAGATTCTTTGACTTGTAACATTTTCCCATAATCTGTCTCTTATAACAGATTATAAGTGACACCACTGCAAGTGGAACTAGGACTTTTAAAAAATCAATATTGAGGAATTATCTACAATTTTCTTGCAAGTTAGTTTTGTCTTATTTTACAAAGTACTAAAATATCTGATCTACAAACTAGACAAGAAATACCTAGGAAGAGTTTGGGTTTTGCTGCATAGGAGGATGTTAGAGTAACTTATTAACCTGGGACTGTGGGAAGAAGTTGGATACCAGGAGAGAACTCATGCATTCACACTGAGAACAAACTCCATGCAGAAGATTCAAACCCAGGACCTTCTTGCTGCAACAGTGATACCAACGTGCAGCCTGACACAGAAATCCACAACAAATGAAACTGTGTCAACTCAATTTTAGTTTAGAATCGATTAGAGTTGTATTTTGTGCAGGTTTCATCTTGTAAAATTAGTTTTTGGCTAAGGGTGCATTCACACTAGCCCTGTTTGGTTCGCTCTAATCGAACTCAAGAAAGTCCAGTTCATTTGAAGAGGTGTGAATGTGTAATCGAACTCTGATGTGGGCCATAAAAGCTAACCCTGGTCCGCCTAAAAATCAAGGTCTTGGTTCAATTAAAGTGAACTCTGATGTGATTCCCAAGGAAATGTGAATGGAAAGCAGACTGTAGTCCACTCGAAAGACAGACTATAGCGCAGGGATTTCTGGGTAAACACAATCAAAACAAACACGCTAGTCTGGCGCTAGTGGAAGAAATGGAAAATCCTACCACTGCTAAAGTCTGACAGTTTTCCACTTTGTGGAAAAGCAAGTTGCCCTCAGTGTCTTCTTCGGTTTTCATGTCGTTTCCTTCAGTGGTTCTTGTTGCAGCGCCACCACAGGCAAGGAGGGGAACACATTTTGCAAAGTATTTGATTTGTTTGACAGAGTCTGGTGTGAAAGTGAACCGCACCAAATGAAAATAAAACAAATGTTGTGACTTTGATTCCCAATCAAACCCTGTCTACTGGACTAACAGGTGTGAAAACAACCCAAATCCTTTAAATCTAATTCAAACTAAAAAATTTAATACGATTTTATAACAGCGATCACCATGGCGAGTGTAAGTGAATGTCTCACCTGAACTGTAATGTTTAACGTGCTAAATAGCTAACAGAGTTAGTGTGGGCCCCTGGCTCTATGGGCATGAAACCCCGCCACATGTCCCGTCACATTGAGCGTACAGACTCAGAGTACGCTGGCAGTGCAGGGAGGAAGTTCTGGTTCTCTCTGGGGATCTCCTCCCTCCTTCCTCCGCCTGTATTTTTAGAGTTTTCTGTTTGTTCCATTGTAGCGCTGCAACAATACACCTTTAACAAACACACCGAGACACACAGAAGCCAGCAGGGACTTCGCTCTGGAACCAAAAAAAGGCGTTTCTCTTTCAGGATCTGCAGCTGTTCCAGCAAATAACGTAAAAGAAACGAATGCCACTGTCTTTTAATCAATTTACATGCATTTTTAATTGCCTCTAATTACATTTTCAAATGTTTTTTCCTCTAGTTTTTAATGCAAATATCTTAAGCTTTCAAAAAGACAAAACAAACTTACAAGGGACTTTATAGAGAGTGAATAATTAATTAATCTTGATGAAAAAGTACAGATTATTTCATTTATAACATGGAAAAATGTCCTGTTATAAGTGAAATAATCTGCCAGTGGAACTAGAACTGGTTGCTAGGTGACAGGCTAAGCTTGGCTGGGGTTGCTAGGTAACGGCACAGTGCCAGTTGACTGTCAGTGTAACCATTATATATAAAAAAAAAAAAAAAAAAATTCCCTTCTCACCCACCGCGGGTGGTTCTTATCCTCTGAGCTCGGGTCCTCTACCAGAGGCCTGGGAGCTTGAGGGTCCTGCGCAGTATCTTGGCTGTGCCAAGGACTGCACATTTCTGGACTGAGATGTCTGATGTTGTTCCTGGGATCTGTTGTAGCCACTGCTCCAGTTTGGGGGTGACTGCCCCCGAGGGCCCGATGACCACAGGCACCACTGTGGTCTTCACCTTCCAGGCCCTCTCCAGTTCCTCCCTGAGGCCCTGGTATTTCTCCAGTTTCTCGTGCTCCTTTTTTTCCTGATGTTGCAATCGCTTGGTATTGCTACATCTACCACAACAGCTTTCCTCTGTTGTTTATCCACTATGACAATGTCTGGTTGGTTCGCCATTACCATTCTGTCTGTCTGGATCTGGAAGTCCCACAGGATCTTAGCTCTGGCATTCTCCACCACCTTTGGGGGTGTTTCCCACTGATCTCGGGGTTTCCAGTCCATATTCTGCACAGATGTTTCTGTACACTATGCCTGCCACTTGGTTATGTCGTTCCATGTACGCTTTCCCTGCCAGTATCTTGCACCCTGCTGTTATGTGCTGGACTGTCTCAGGAGCCTCCTTACACAACCTACACCTTGGGTCTTGTCTGGTGTGGTAGATCTGGGCCTCTATTGCTCTGGTGTTTAGGGCCTGTTCCTGGGCGGCCATGATGAGGGCCTCTGTGCTGTCCTTGAGCCCAGCTTTTTCCAGCCATTGGTAGGATTTACTGATATCAGCCACTTCGGTTATTTGCTGGTGGTACATCCCATGTAGGGGCTTGTCCTCCCATGATGGTATCTCTGGCACTTCAACCTCCGTTCCCTGTTGTCTGAGACATTCACTGAGCACATTGTCTGTTGAGGCTTTGTCCCTGATGTATTTATGGATCTTAGTTGTTTCGTCCTGGACAGTGGTTCTCACACTCACTAGTCCTCTGCCTCCTTCTTTGCGGCTCGTGTACAGTCTCAGGGTGCTGGATTTGGGATGGAACCCTCCATGCATTGTTAGTAGCTTTCTAGTCTTAATATCTGTGGCTTTTATCTCCTCCTTTGGCCAGCTAATTATTCCAGCAGGGTATCTGATTACTGGCAGGGCATAGCTGTTTATCGCACAGATTTTTGTTCTTGCCATTGAGCTGGCTTCTCAGGACTTGCCTTATTCGTTGGAGGTATTTAGCTGTTGCTACTTTCCTTGTGGCCTCATCGAGGGTTGCCATTTGCTTGTGGTATACCTAGGTACTTGTAACTGTCCTCTATGTCTGCTATTGTTCCTTCTGGGAGTGAGACCCCTTCTGTGCGGATCACCTTCCCCCCTCTTTGTAATCAGCCGACCACACTTCTCTAGTCCGAATGACATCCCAATGTCCGTGCTGTAGATCCTGGTGGTGTGGATCAGTGAGTCGATGTCTCGCTCACTCTTGGCGTACAGCTTGATGTCATCCATGTAGAGAAGGTGACTGATGTTGGCCCCATTTTTTGAGTCGGTATCCGTAGCCAGTCTTGTTGATAATTTGGCTGAGGGGGGTTCAGGCCTATGCAGAACAGTAGCGGGGGACAGAGCATCTCCTTGGTATATGCCACATTTGATGGACACTTGTGCAAGTGGTTTGCAGTTGGCTTCCAGGGTGGTTTTCCACAGCCTCATTGAGTTTGCAATGAAGGCTCTCAGAGTCCTGTTGATGTTATACATCTCTAAGCATTCAATGATCCAAGTATGCGGCATTGAGTCATAGGCTTTCTTGTAATCAATCCAAGCCATGCACAGGTTGGTGTGTCGGGTTTTGCAGTCTCGGGCAACTGTGCGGTCTACGAGGAGTTGGTGTTTGGCTCCTCTGCTATTTACACCGATACCTTTCTGTGCCATGCTCATGTGCTTATCCATGTGTTTGCTTATCTTGGCCGCTATGATGCCTGACATGAGCTTCCAGGTTGTGGAGAGGCAGGTTATTGGTCGGTAGTTGGGTGGGACTGGACCCTTTGATGGATCCTTCTGGATTAGGATTGTCCGCCCTTCAGTTAACCATTCAGGGTGAGTCCCACTTTGTAGCAGCTGGTTCATTTGGCCTGCCAGTCGCTCATGGAGGGCAGTGAGTTTCTTTAGCCAGTAGGCATGGATCATGTCAGGCCCTGGTGCTGTCCAGTTTTTCATACCTGAGACTCTTTCTTGGACATCTGTCACAGTGATGGTTACCGGGGGCTTGCTCAGGGAGGTTGCTATGGTCCTCTCGTAGAGATCAACCACTGTGCATTGCTGTTGTGGGACGCCTCCCTTTCCCATATGCCTTTCCAGTATTGTTCAGTCTCCAGCCTTGGTGGGTCTGCTCTGTTGTTATTACCCTGCCATTGAGAGTACACCTTAGCTGGTTGAGTGGAGAAGAGCCGGTTAATCCTTCTGGATTCATTCTCCCTTGTGTATCTCTTTAGGCGGCTGGCCAAGGCTTGGAGCCTCTGTTTGGCAGTTTCGAGTGCTTCAGGTATGGGCATCTGCCTGTACTTTCTGGGTACTTGTCTTTTCATTGTACCCTTGTGGAGCTCTGATAGTTGGCTCACTTCCCTCCTTGTTACCTTGATTTTAGCCTCTAACCGTCTTTTCCATGGTGGGTATTGGGTCTCATGGTTGCTCTTATAGCCAAGCATCTCAAGGATCGGCTGATGCTGAGTTGTAGATCAGCTCATTGGTTTCTGTTATGGTATTGGTAGGGATCGTTCTCAATGCTGCATTCACATTCTCAATGAGACTTTCTGATGGTACTTCACTCAGCCGTTGTAATTGGCGCCGGGGAGGCCTGGTTGTCATTCGGGTCATGATTCTCTCTCTCAGGTCAGCAGCTGTCTCGTTCAGCTCTGATTCGCTCACTGGGGCCGTGTATCCCCTCACTGGGTGGGGACTTGTAGTTAAGTCCCCACAGTTCTGACATCCGGGTTCCTCCCTTTTGCCGTAGCATTTGTGTTGTATCTCGTCAATCTCAAGTTGTGATAGCAGTTGCCGTTTGCGGATGTTGGAACACTGAGCTACTAGTTGTTTAGCACTTAGTGTTGACTGGGGATGTCGAAGTAACCATTCCTTCCCCAGTCTTTGCATGTAACCTCTCTGACTAGGGTTACTTGAGTAGTAGCATTCCAACAGATCCACATTTTCATCTCTCGCCCATTTCCGTCTTGTTCCAGTAGCCCATTTGTCATCAAGGTGCTCTGGTTCCCCAACACCTGACGCAGACCTTGTTTGGCCGGGCGACGTCTGAGCCGGCATGTTATGCAACTTAGTATCTCTCATGGTATGAGGTAGGCAGTAGCTTGAAGGGTCTTGCCTAAGGACCCAGACTGGATTCGAACCCCGCCCTCTCGGGTGATATACTGATGCCTTATCTATTGAGCTATCCAGTCAGCTATATATATATATATATATATATATATATATATATATATATATATATATATATATATATTTTTAAATCAAT
Source organism: Poeciliopsis turneri (assembly GCA_922788865.1). Lineage (NCBI taxonomy): Eukaryota > Metazoa > Chordata > Actinopteri > Cyprinodontiformes > Poeciliidae > Poeciliopsis > Poeciliopsis turneri. The sequence continues at coordinate 500,215 of CAKLNU010001072.1, read as the reverse complement.
ATTAAGGAATTATTTACAATAAATAACATTGCTTTTTAGCAACCTATATGTTGCTTGGTAGGATTTTGTTTTTGCAGTGTATATGTCTTCATAACTCTTATATGACTCTTTTTGTCCATTTGAGTCTTTTTTTTTTGTTTCAGTTTTGTGTCTTTTCCTTTTATATTTTAAATTTTCACTGTACTTTTTTGTTTTGCGTTGCTTTCTAGATTATTTAGTTTCACTTTGAAATATTATTGGTGGGTTTTATTGCAATTTGCACCCCATATTTTATGATTTTATTTGTTTTTTTTTTCTGTGGTTTGTAAAATTGGTAAGTGACTCATAAAGGGGAACCCGAGCCCATCATGGTGATGCACAGTAAGCTGTTCTGGGCCGTAAGGTGGCCTGCGTCAACGCTATTTGTTGCACAGCTGATGGAGTTAAACAACATAGCACCAGGATCAGCTCCATATGTCTGTGATGTGCTTTTATTTTGAAATTTCAGCATGTTCCTTTGATGCTGGTGACTCGGATTACATGATGATGATATTTGGGATGAAGAAGAAGCAGCTGTTTATCAGCCCAACACAAAGGTTGCCAGGAGAGACGTTTTTTCCTGCCGCTCCGCTTTAATTGCGGCAGACTCTGTGTTGCGTAACATAAACTGCTCCAGGATTAGATTAGGCCTCAGTTTGTTGAATCTTAAAGCATACTGCTGCCATTAAAATCTGGCAAAGTCGTAGCTGTGTGAGCAATCCCAAGGTTATGCTAAATGACCACAAGTAAATCTGAAACAGAGAGCTTCACAGAAGCAAGGAGAGTTTGTGTCACTGTTGAGCTAAAACTTGCAGCTCCTCGTTGTTGCAACACCTCAACCCGACTCACATGTCCTGATGAAATTAAGAGTCAAATTCCTCCCAGTTTGTCCATCTGCGCTGCCCGGTTGCTTCTTTTTTAATTGCTGTTGCCATGGCGGCAGCTGTAGCTGTGGAGGAGGACGCGTGTAGGCCGAGCGGTGAGTCACTCCCAGCTGGTTGGACGCAGGAAGCCGCTGCAGTGTGTGGTCTGAGTCTCCATCTCTCAGAAATTTTCCCCTCTAGCTTCAAACATTTGGAACCGTTAATGAAATTAAAGGGTTAGCATTATGTAAGAGCTTCACGTCATGTCATAATGTTGTTCCCTCATCAAAAACATCCCTGCAGCGTCGCTTCTTTGATGCATTTCTGAGAAATCCTTTAGTCTCCATGGCAACCATTCAGCTGTGCAAAACGCTGGGGTGGACCTAGCTCCGCCTTCGAGTCGCAGCTCCTCCTCGCAGCTAACGAGCTTCCACCTCCCAGGGCCGAGGGCCCCCACTCAGCTCCTTCAGACTAGCCAGCAGCAATTAGCAAACACCTGGTGGGATTGCCAAGCTCATTAAACGAGTTTGTTCTCTGTAACGACTTCCTGAAGTCTGAGTTTCAGAAAGAGCAGGAGGTTTTAAAGAGACAGAGGCCCAATTTCATTGCATTGAATTACAAAGTCAAATTTATTTAAAGTGAAATTAGTTTTATAACAACTGAGGGTAACATAGTTACTTTATTGTGCTACAAAATGGTCCAATGTCCTGTCTCTTAATATCATCATTAGAGTAAATGGTAAAAAACTATAAAGCAGCAATGATAACAGGGTCCAAACCCCTTCAGCTCTGATCTTCCTGATGCATTTCTCTTTTTTCTCAGCTGTTCTTTTTGCATTTTCTTCACATTGTTTTATTTGTGGTTTGCTTCCCTCTTGAATCTCTTCTTAAGCTTTGACAAACCAGTTTATGATCAGTGTATCTGTATTTTTTAAACATATATTGTCTGAAATTATCCCAGAAACTGCAGCTCCAGGCTTTGTGTGATCTTCAGGACTTGTCGTCTCGCTTGTGTTCACCCATCACTTTTAGTTCTGCTGGGTTACATAAAGGCTCTGGATAATCCCGAGCATAAGCCTCTTAAATCACATCTAAATGGTTTTGATTGCGGCTTGGATGTGTTTCCACACAGCGGGGTTTGCTGGACTTCAGGAGGCGAACGAGGTTTTAATGAGGGGTTTCATTGGCTGATTCCCAGAACTCCGAGTGTCCCTGAATGCACCAAAAGGAGCTGAACTCTGAGGGAACCTTACATTAAAACCTAATTACAGGTGTTGGATGTAATTTCTGAAGCAGAATCTGTTGTGCGATGCTCCTGTTTTATCGCGGAGGCCTCGTGGTTCCTCTGGGTTTTTTCCTTGTTCTCTGTCTGTTGCGTCACGTTTTGTTGTTCCTACATGATTCAATGTGGTGATTTGAGTCTGAGAGTATGTGGACATGTGGAGACGCATCAGGGACAGACCATCGGAGGAACAAAAGAGACGCATAAGAAAGATATGAAAGTATTTCAACACCAGCATCGTCACATTAGGGCAGCGGTCCGCTACACTGCAAAAAACCTTGCCAAGTAATTTTGATCTAATTTCTAGTATAAGTATTTCAAAACACTTGAAATATGTATTTTAAATCGATATTAAAAAATATTGACTTAAAACAATCTTCTAAATTGCTGAAAACTTTTCATAAGTTAGTTGTTTTTTTTTGTTGTTTTTTTTGTGTTTTTTATTATTATTATTTCAAGTGTACTAAGATAATTACAATACAAACTGAACTAAAATACCTGGTAAGATTTTGTGTTTTTGCAGTGCACCTGTTGCTCCATATGTGGCTGTTAAAAACCAATAAGGAAATGTTTTTTTTGTTATGAATGCAACAACAAACAAGAGCTTTTCTCTAAATATTTTTGCAAAATCTTTACATAAAAATATATAAGAGGCTCTTAAAAGCTTCTTTCTTAATTTTTTTTTACTAATTTAAACCAAATTTATTTTTTTCACTTGTTATAAATCTGAAAATACAAAATAATTTAGATTTAATTTTGTTTGACTTCCATAATAAAACATTTTATGTTGCACTGCAAAAACACAAAATCTTAGAAGAGTGAGAATTAAAATAAATACAGAGAAAACTAAAATATAGTCATTAAAAATTGAGATATAAAAAGAAAAGTTACACAAAATGAAACGGAGCGACGACAAAAAGGCACATAGGATAAAACTGTTATGTCCATTAAGATCTATAAAGATACATGCACTGCAAAAATGTGTGTTTGGTTTTGATTCTAGTGGAAATATTTTAGTACACTTGAGATAACTTACGAATCACTTTTCAGCAAGATATGAGCTTAAGACAAAAATTTCTTAATATTAATTTAAAAAAAAAATAGTTACACTGACAACTGACACTGTGCCGTTACCTAGCAACGCCAGCCATGCTCAGCCCATCACCTAGCAACCAAATTGCTGGCAGATTATTCTACTCATGACAAGACATTTTCCCATGTTATAAGTGAAATAACAACTAGTGGAACTAGAATTTGGTTGCTAGGTAACGGCCGGGCATAGGTGGTGTTGCTAGGTAACGCGCAGGGAACTAGTACTTTTTAAATGAATGAATATGAAGGAATAATTTACTTGAAAGTCAGGTTAGTCTTGTTTCAGGTGCACTACGATGTTTGCGCTAGAAACTGGGTCAAAACCACTTGGTTGGATTTTGTGTTTTTGCAGTGCAGAGCAGCAGGTGCACCATCTGTCCACGTTGTTTAAAGCCTGTTACAGTCAAGCATGATTTCTTTCTCAGATTTCCTTTCTCCTTCAGATCCACAGAACGACTGTTTATCTAAAGTGATAAATCTCTGTCTCTGCAGAAGAAGAACAGGAGGAAGATCGACCGCAGCATGATCGGCGCGCCGACAAACTTCATCCACCTAACGCACATCGGCTCCGGGGAGATGGGAGACGGCCTGCAGCCGGTGAGACGGCACCGCTTTAATTTCTGACCTTTACGGTTTACGTGACTGTAACTCAGGAGAGAAAGTAAAAGTAAATCCGTGCAGCTTCCCAGCCAACAGAGATGGCCAGGCTTCGGTCCAGCCTGAGGACAGAGGCGCTCTCTGTGTGTCTGGGTGTCAGGAAGTGTCTTGTGGCACTGCATCCTTCCTGCTTCTATTTTGGCTTTTCTGTCTTACATCTGGCATGTGGAAATCTGCCTCCACTCTGGCGGTCACTGAGGTTGTTCTGGACCAGCCTAGAAATCCTGCTCCAGTGTCGTTTGGTGTGAATGCAAGAATACATCAAACTAATGACTGAGTTTTTCCACCTGGAGCTTACTTAAAGGGGATTTTTGTTAGCAAAATTCACCTTTCCTTGCTTCCATTTTGGTCTTCAATGCTTCTAAAAACAGACCAAGCCCTTAAAAAAAATCTACCAGCTGTTTTTTGACATAAATTAATGTTTTTTTGGTGTTGGGAAAATGAGCCGTTTCAAAAATCTCTTGAATGTTACATCAGAATTGACTTGCACACTGCAAAAACACAAAATCCTACCAAGTAATTTTGCTAATTTTTGCTCTAGTGCAAATATTTCATTACATCTGAAATAAGACTAATAGAGGTTTGTTTTAAGTAAATAAGTCCTTAATATTGATTAAAAAGTTCTAGTTCTAATGGGAGATAAATTAACTTTGAGAAAAATGTCTTGCTACAAGTTAAATTTTCTACCTATTGAACTGGAACTTTTTCATTGATTTATAAGGAATTGTTCACTTAAAACAAGCCTATATATTTTTACTTTTAAGTTAGTTTGTCTTATTTTAAGTTTGCTAAACTATTTGCACTAAAAACTAGAGCAAAATTGCTCGGTACGATTTTGTGTTTTTGCAGTGCAGTTCATTGTTACCTAGCAACCCAAGCGGAACTCCAAAACTTTTGATCAGTGCTGTACAATGGCTGCTGGAAAAGACAAGCGTCCATCCAGAAACCACTTGCTGCATTCTTATTATATATAAAACATCCATTAATTATTATTTTTAATAAGTTAAACTTGTTTGTTTATTTGTTTGTCTTAAATTAACTTCTAAATAATATATGTATATTTTCTTTTGATAAAAAGTGTTCAATTAATGGACCAATTGAACACTCGGTCCATTAAGTGTTCAATTTTAAGGAGTTAAAATATTTTATCTTACCAATTTAGATTTTTATTATATACTAACATGCATTATCTAACTTTTTTCTCTTGTTTTAAATCTTTATCCGTTGCTGTGAGGATTGTTTAATGTGCTGTGTGTCTCCTGCCGGGTGACTAAATGTTTTGTTTTTGTTGTTTGTTTTAACAGTCAGGGTCTGTTCAGGAGCAGATGAGGTCTAAAGGCCCCAACATGAACTGCAGGAACAGCCTGTTATAGCCGGTAAGGACACAACTCTCACTCTGAGCAGGAAAAACTGAAGAGATTAATGTTGGGTAACTCAGTCTGTGTTACAACCTGCAGAACTGTTGAAAGCATTGTGACTCTAAAACCTTATGATTCATTATTTGTTCAGTAATTCTGACCTGGGATGACGCTCAGTCTGATCACAGCCGTGTGACGTTTAGGCAAAATTTTCCTCATTTTTAACCATTAGATCTTATTTAGGTCCCCAAAAATTAAATAATAAGCAAAGTATAGTGAACTGAAGGCTTCAGTGACCATTTCTGTAGCTGCGGGAGAAAACGGCTCGTCTCAGGAAAGAGTTTCAATAAAAAACACTGAAAAATCAAAATATTTTACACATTCAGATAAAATTTGAATGTCATCTGTGACTCTTTTGCAGAACTGAAGCCAAATTACAGCTTATTATTACGCATAAGCTAGCGTTAGCACTGCTCGTAAAAAAAGGTAACTTAAAGCTCCGATTGTCATTTAGTTAAAACATCTACACACAATCTGTATGTTGGTTAGAGCAGGATAGAAGTGAAACAACAACACAACGAAAATCCGAGTCATTATTTATCATTCTGGTTTACATGCAAGCTAATATTAGCATCGAAGCTAGCTGCTACTAGCAGCTACTGAACTGGTTATTTAAACATATTTTGTTGCTGTCAAATATGACAGAAATAAATAAAAAAAAAATACACAGAAAAAACCTAATTTCACTCCTCATTCCTGCTTATGGTCAAGCTAACAGTTTCGCAGCGATAACATTAGCATTGTAGTGCTAGCTGGAACTGCTACAAGATAAGATGTCAGTCATTTTTTATTTTTATGTTTGAAAACCACAATAGTGAAACCTCTTCTGACTAATGTTTGGATATTAATTACATAAAAAGCCAATGGAACATCTTCTTGTTTTTAATTTTGATTTACACACAAGAACTGCCCTGTTTAGTGTGTGGAAAATACCAAACCTCAAAATGCCTTGATATTAATTAAATGATATACAGTTTCATTGTTTGAAAATGTAAAATTTATGCCTCGTTTTGATTTATTGGCTCTTACACAGGATCAACTTTCTCTTAGATTATGACTCTAATGGAGTAAATAACTGCTTTCCTTCATGCTAACTGCACATTAAATGATTTAATTTTAAATCTCTGGCTCTTTTTTGTCCAGGATTGTATTAAATTGACTCAGACCAGCTGACTGACCTCCTCCGCACTCTGAACCTCTGAGCCTGTCCTCCATCATCCAGCTGACGGCTTCATCCCACCCTGCTGCCCTGCCGAAGTGCCGCTGAGCAACAGTGGAACCCTTCTGACCTGCATTTTAGAATTATTGAGCAAATCTAATCATCATAATAATATTTTTTGTTTGTTTCTTTCACCCTGGTCAGGTCTGAAAGTAGGTAGGCAGACAAAAATTACACTAATGTTATTTTTGGGGGTGGATTTGTCACCAGGTCTCTCATCAGTATTAAATTAGATAGATCATATCGTTATTATATGATCAAAAAAATCTAATCAGGAATATAAAACACTGCATTTAACTGCTGGTGATTCGAAATTTTCTAGATATTTTATTCTGCTGAACTCTTACACTGCAAAAACACAAAACAGACTTAAGTTTTTCTACAAGGTTCTGGTTTCAATATCTTAGTACACTTAAAATAAGACAAAACTAACTTTCAACAAACTTTTCTTCATTATTTAAAACTGGTTTTGTTGGCAGATTATTTCATTTTTACCTTAAAAAGGAATGTCAGAAGTGAAATAATCAGTGGAACTAGAACTTGGTTGCTAGGCAACAGCTTAGACCCTGTTGATCCTGGGTCTCGTACTTTTCCATCAATATTGTGGAAGTATTGACTTAAAACAAGCTTCCATATCATCCTGAAAAGTTAGTTTGTTGGATTTCAAGTGTATCAAGACGTCAGTAGAACAACACTTGGTGAGATTTTGTGTTTTTGCAGTGTATTATTCAGCACCTGGTGTTTTTTCTGCTGTTCCCCAATGTTAGACGTCTGGTGATATCATTGGACTTCATTTCCCAGAATCCTTCAGGTTGGTCGTCACCATCTGGGTGCTCTGTGACGACAGACTCTTGTTTTAAGGAGACAGAAAAGTCCCTTTTCTTTTTTTGATACACTGGACTGGAGTGTGTGTGTGTTTAGGGGGAGGCGTGTACGTGTGTGTGTGCTTTTAATATCTGAACATTGTGGGGAACTTCAGTAATTTTATTTGTGGACATTTATGGTAAGTCTTCGCCCTCTGTCTTTAGAGAAACAAATTTGAGGTCACAGGACTGGATGATGTCAGTGGTGGCCGATAAAAAGGTAGAAAAGAAGCACAGACATGTGAATGTGTGTGTCATATTGTTCCCAGTTTAGTATAAACAACCCACATGTCTGCAAGTTCTCTTTTAATCTTATTTCACTCTAAAAAGAGAAATGTTCGGCCCATTCCAGTGTTGGCCTGGGATGAGAAAAATGTTTTTCGGCCATCAATGTTTAAGATATTTCTAGTATTTCAAGACATTTCATGCTGCACCTGGTAGCGAACGTAGAGTTTGACTGCTTTATGTTGTGAGTGCTTGACTTAAAAGAAAATCTGTGTTATTTGTAATTTTATGCTGTTTTGGGGGATTTAATGTGTGATATTTGTTGAATTTATATTGCTTGTTTCTTTGGTATCTCACCCCATCCTGATTATCTTATTTTGCTTATTTAGATTTTTGTTTTAGATTTTAGGCTTTTAAGTTTTTACGTGTCAAAATTTCTGTATTTCATGTCTTGAGCAAACTTCTAAACACTTTGAGATATTGTGAAACTGAAACTATTTTGAGACACTTTGAGCTATAATATTTACTTCAGATGATTTTTTTTAAAAAGCAAAATATATTAAATTTGTTCAGGTTTTATGCCTTTTGGTTAATCAGATAGATTAATTACAGCGCTTTGTAAGAATAAAATCTTGTGCAGTGCCAAATAAAACTGTACAGTCCCTTTGAAACAAGTATTTTTCTAATAATTGAAAACGTTTATGTAAATATTTTATATTTTTCTTTTATATTTTGTACCTATATCAAGGTCCAAACGTGTCAACAGTTCATTAAAACACCACAAAGACACAGAGAAGAAGAATAAAATATGTATATGTTCACTGAATGTCATGTCACTAAAGTTCTTATATTTTCAAAGTATGAAACCTTTACATATTTAACAGGAGTGAAAATCCAGACTTGTGTTATAATTTAAAGATTGGGTGATTTTTCATTTCTGGTCCAAACATGTAATTGAACCACACAGAAAAGACAAAACTATAAATTCTTGGTAGACTTTTATCATTCCCATAGGAGTGAAGTTTAATATTATTTTCCTTACAAAATATTATTCAATGGAAAAACAGTAATTAACATTGAAGCCAGGATTAGCAATGTCACATAGCTTGGTGATTTAAAGCTCATGTTTACCACTGCTTTAATATGAATTGTTGAAATGTTTACCAAAATAGATCAAGAGTTATAAAAGTCAGACAAAAAGAAAAAAAAAATCATAGCTGAAATCAACTCTATAGCGATGGGATTGAGGGAAAGCTAACCGCTACAAGAAGATGAAAAGTGTTTTAAAACTGAATGAATCCCTGCTGTAAAAGGTTTTGAATAATACAAGAATTATCAGGTGTCAAACTGTTTTGGAGGAACATGGAAACGGAGAGATTAACAGATCTGCAACCAAATCTTCCATTTCATAGCTAAGTCATTGCTATGTCATTGTGGAGATGGACAAAAAATAAAAACAGCTGAAACTGAATCTATATTTATTATTCCTGTTTCCACAATAGATACAAGTTCAGCTGACAAATTGAAGCTAAGAGCTCATGGTGGCACAGAAAGGTATTCTTTGATACAGTCCCTAATATCATTTACAGACTTAAATGTTTTGCAGATCAAGAGAACTGTTCTAGTCTGGTGTGCTCATATCGGTCCGACAGGTTTGAATTTGTTCATATTAATGACAAAGTTTCCTCACACTCTGTCGTTAGTTATGGAATACCTCAGGGCTCGATGCTCGGCCCCCTACTCTTTACTGTATATCTGATTCCATTAAGTAAAATTACTAAACAGCTTTGGATAAATGCTAACAATACCAAATGTTAGCTTATCATTCCTATTTGCATTAAACCTTTTCATGTAAGTACTGTAGCACAGCCAGGTGCAGTAGGTAGTGAGAAAAGCAGCAGTCTCCTTAGATATATATGTATTTTTGGTCAAGCGTTGTGGTTTGCGACATGTCTTTTGACTTTAGACAAGTGGGACCCTTTAGCACAAATAATTAGCAGTTGCTAGCGAGTTTTCAATATTGCTAATTTGACTTTTCTACAAGTTTTCTAACTCCTTAAATTAACATTTTAAAGTTAAAAACCAAAGCAAAAATACATGCTGTAGTATTCCAAAGTAATGAACGTATCTGTAACTTACCTGGGGGGAAAATTCCTGGTTTCCCTGGAAATCACTGAGTCACGGTGTTGCTCCCCTTCTCTGCTGTAGTCATAGCAACCGTCCACTTCCTCCCAGTGGTTGACACAAACGATGGTGAATTTCTGCTGAAGGGAAAATCTGATTCTTCTTGCTGTGTGAGTTTAGAAATGGCCTCTTATGTTCCTTCTGTGGCTCACAAAGACTCTTAATCCAAGTTTTCACCCAAAACCTACATGTTTGAAACAGACCTCGAAGCCTCCCGTTAAAATTTTTAAGGTTTTACAGAAGTATTTAGAGAGTCTTCAGCACAGATGCCTGAACTAATGCAATAAATAGTTGGAATACTTTTGGCTGCGTATAGCAGAGCGTTTTGGAACGGCCCATTTGGACGCCACATGTGAGCTTGAAGGCTCTTCCCAGACTCCTCCAGCCTGGAGAATAAACGGATGAAAAGTTTTCACATTTATGCCGACCTTTTGTCCCCATCTCCATTTCCCCCTTCTCTGATTTGTGGAAACTTTAACCTGTTCTCTGGCTGCTGAAGTGTAGTTCCTTTTGTTTATCTCGACCACCGTTTCTCCCTTCCTCTTCCTCTTCCTGTTTGGTTCCCATCCACCCTTACAGTCCAACAACACTGGAAACACTTTCCCCTTTGGACTCACCTTAAAGCAGAAATTTGATGCTTATCTCTTCCGTCATTATTATGAAACCATCCCTGTGCTTTTTTTTTGTTTTCTAAAATACCATTGATGTAGTCAGAAGGTCACATATATTGATAAATAACTATTGATCACAAAATTCAGAATCAGTCCACACCGGAAATGAAAAATCTGTTTACATGCTTAGAAAACATCCAGATAATCAATTAAAATTGATTATTTTATGAATGATATGACATCCCCTCCTCCAAAAAAGCTGATTTCTGTCAGTCTTTGTGAGTTAAATGTGTTTTTAAATAAAGAAAAAAACTGAACTGGTTTCATCTGAAGGCTCGGCTTTGAGGTGACCATCAAATTTTAGCTATTAAGCACACAATGTCGGGCTGGACAGTAAATCAATATCAATATATGTAATCAATAATCATGAATAATACATTTAGTACAATATTCAGGACACCCTCACAGCATTCTGGGGGATGTAGGCAGAGGAACGACGTCAGCAGCTCAAACTCTAACAGCCAGTTAAGCTAAGTTGGTGGAATCAACTGACTCTCTCACGCTCTGGTTACCTAGCAACTCACCCATTCTTTGGTTGCTTAGCAACAACCTGCTGAGTAACTGACACAGTAGCAGTTTAAGGTTCCCCCACTTTGCCTCATAACTGCTTAAAAACAAAAGCGTGGAGTGAAACTGTTGATAAGAGAGGAACGGTTACGGCACCAGTTTGGCTGTATTTCAGATATTTAATGCAAAAATCTAATCAATAATTATTGATATTGACCAATATGAAGCTCTTATTTCATGATATGTTTTACAGTCATAATGTTTTACAGTCATAACGTCAAGCTCGAACAGGACAGATATTAAAAGTTGTTCCGGTGACAGTCTGCTAATTTGGTTCTGGTAGATTTGAGGAACAAATTAAACCTGGACATTTTATCTGAGCTCAACAAACATCAGAAAGAAGAAGGCTGAATTTATATTTTAAAATTGTTGGAATATAATCTGATGTTTTATTATTATCAGATCAAACCTCTGTTGCTAGTTGAATATATCATCAAAATACATCAAATTTTCCCCTTGATTGCTTTACATGCCTTTGTTTGCAATGATTTTATAGATTATTGTGTTTTGAATGGGGGATTTGTGTGTCTGATGGTGATTTTTTTTTGTTTTTTTTTTGTATTTTCAGTTTTGTTTTTGTTATGTAATCTGTTCCTCCTTGGCAGGAACGGACCCACAGAGTGACTTTATTCTCCTTATGTAATAAAAGTCTCATGGCGGCTGAATAAATCTGCTGTTTTCTCCTCCGTCTCTCTGCATCCCTGTGGTGAAACTCCTTTATTTTAACATCACAATATTTTGACAGTGTGGGCAGTAACAGAGATGATCTGCCAGAAAAAAAAATACAACATTGTGCCGGTTTTAAATTCTTTAGATATGACTAAATAAAACATTTGAAAGTTGAGACTTTCCTAATTGACAGTAAATCCCTGTAACTTATTCCTGGAACACTTGTTTCTAAATAAACAGTTGATCATAACAACTTTCTAACCATAAATATTGTATCCTAGCATATTTTAGCAACAGCAGAACCATAACAGCAATGTTTTCAAAGTGGGGGCCGCGGTCCCATGCAGGGCCGCCAGAGGGCGCTGAGCGGGACTCATAAAGTTGGAGGAAAAATTAGAAAAAATGCTAAAACAAAATATTGTCACCAAATGGCAAAAAAAAAGACTTAGCTCATTATTTTATGAGGGTGATATTGAATCTAGAACATTTTTTAACCATATATTTTTAATTACAAAGTTTTTCTGATTAGTTTTTCAAGCATCATTTTAAAAATATATAAATTAAAATAGCTTCTTGAAATGTTTTTTGGCATGCTCATCTTTCTGATTGGCTGCTAGTCAAATTAAATTATTAATTATTATAAGTCATTAAATTATTAAGCTACTTTGCTAGCACAGTTAGCATAAAACGGAAACATTTCTGACAAAACAAAGACCGTAGAAACCATCCAGCAGCCTTCCTGTTTAGGAAACTAATAAAAAAACAAAACACAAGAACTCCTGGACAACCAGACAGCATGTATGTTAAACAAATGTTTATGTTTACATGTTTATGTTAAGAACAACATCAACATGTTTTGATTAGTTTGTTAAAAATAACATTATGTTACACAGTAAATAAAACAGAGGCAAAAATAGCTCAAAAAGTCCATTTTTCCTGACATATTTTGTAGCTTTGCCTGTGGCTAATTGTCGCTAATGTTACAATTAAAACCTTTTATCAGTCTTGCTTGGTTAGAAACATGACATCTGAGCAAAAGTGGATAAAATGTGAGTTTTCTGTGAAGTTGTGCTGTTTCCAAAGAAAAATAAACACTGGGTTAAAAGCTGAGCATGCAAAATAACATGTTTTTCACTGAATTTAAAGCCCTTTGTTTGACTCCTTGGTGGAGATAAACTTAAACTACAACTACAGTTTCAACTCCTTTTTAAAGCAGACGTATCAAACCTTTGATACTCTTATTTTTTAGCTCTGCAGTGCAGTCAGTACTTTGTACAACATGTTTTGACCCAGTTCAAACATGGCATCACACTTCAGGATCACGTTTTATTACAAGCAGCTGCGCTGGAGACCACAGGCCTGAAATAATGACGGTTTAAACTCTGCGTTTCCACGGCAACCGGAGCACCGGGGGACGGGAGGAGGGATGGGAGGGCACAAACGAAAGATGTGGTCGCCGCTGGCTGGCGTTTGCAGCCGGGTGTGTGGGGAAACACAGGCACGGTGAAAAACGTCCAGGGTTTTTACAGGACACTGACTGCAAAATGAAAACCGTTGTTTAGGAAATTACTCCTTTGGCTGAAAAGAACGTCAACATTTTGTGCGTCGAGTTGAAAGCGTTTGCTCCTGATTTATGTTGGGCTTCAGTTTTCAATTCGACAGATGTGGAAAAAAAAAAAAACAATAATGTTTATGGGTGTCATTTCCTAACATTGATCTGCCGACAGAGAACATGGCTGAGTTGATCTAAACCACACAAACTGAGCATTCTGGGTAAATTTAGCCAAAAACAGACCTTTGGTTCTACATGTCACAACAGAAATATCAATTATTCTCCAACAGGGGCGAAATTCAGGTGTCACTTCAACAAGTTAACGTAAAAAATATGTAAAAATAATGAAAGACTGTCGAGTTAGGACAAATTAACAAAACGTAATAAAAATAAAAGTTACTGTAGTCAGTTATTCTTGTTTTTTGATGTCAAAACTCTCTTCTTTTTCTTGAGTTTTTATTTATTTAATGTTTCTTGTTTGTTTTTGTTTTGCAAATATGAACACCCTGGACAGGCGGCCAGTCTGTCGCAGGACAACACAGAGACAAACAGGACAAGCCACCATGTACTCACAAAAACCTAGGGAGAATTTGGAAAGACCAATTAAACTGGCCGTCACGTCAGGTTAATTGGCTGGAGAACCCGGAGAGAACCCACCATGCACAGGGAGAACATGCAAACTCCAGGCTGGGAATCGAACCCAGGACCTTCTTGCTGCAAGGCAACAGCGCTACCAACTGCGCCACTGTGCAGCCCTGAATATATTAATTTTATTTATTACATGATTGATAACTTGATCAGTGACTCAGTATTTTTCAACTTTTTATTGTTTTAATTCTTGGACAGTTACTTTTTACTTGAATAAAACTTTGTTGAAGTGGAGCTAATCTTGCTCGAGTATATTATTTGTTACTCTACCCACCTAGGCTAATGATCCACGCACAAAAAATACTTGGTGGTATTTTATGTTTTTAATCAACTTTAGAAGTAAAAGAGCCCTCCCAGTGCTCCCAGTGCGCTGTAGTTTCTTCCCCATTTTCAGGTTCCTGTTATGTTTTACATGCATGTAGGAAGACAGAACCCTGGGGAAAGAGGAACAGAACCAGAAAACGTGACGTTGGGTTTCTTCATGTGTTTGAACTGGTCCTGAAAGCGTGAAGTGAACTGGGACCAGCACATGATCCGCTCTGTGTTCCTGTTTGTGGAGTTTCCTCAGCTCCTTCCTGTCCAGCTCCATATTCTGACGAACGGGCCGCGCAGACACATCCTGACATTACTGTAACCTCACTCCAGCTCTGACGTAACCTTCGGTTTTTACGAGACTTTTCTGATTTATGTCTTGGCTTAACTGGCAGGGAGCTTCAGAAAGTGGTTCAGCATATTTAAAGCTTCCACTCACAGTTATACGCGTTATATTTCTTTATTAAAATCCATTTTCTTGGGCAAATTGACCGAGTTCACATCACAGCAATGTTTTCATAGCGATCTGGATCCTTACAGTGTTACATTTTTTACACATTTTGATTTTGTTCAACACAAATTCACGTGCAAATGGATCATTATGCTAAAAATTACCCAACAAAATCTTATAAAGTAGTTTCTGGTCCAGTTTCAACTGCAAATAATAGCTTATTAAGCTGAAAGTAAAACAAAAATTTTAAAGAAAATATTTACTTAATATAGATTTTAAACTAGTTCCACTGGCAGATTGGTTCACTTATAACATGGCAAAAATGTCTTGTTATAAGTGAAATAATTTAAAAAATAAGTTAAAAAATGGGCTGCACAGTGGCACAGTGGGTAGCGCTGTTGCCTTGCAGCAAGAAGGTCCTGGGTTCGATTCCCGGCCCGGGGTCTTTCTGCACGGAGTTTGCATGTTCTCCCTGTGCATGCGTGGGTTTTCTCCGGGTTCTCCGGCTTCCTCCCACAGTCCAAAAACATGACTGTCAGGTTAATTGGCCTTCCCAAATTCTCCCTAGGTGTGAGTGTGTGAGTGTGTGTGTGCATGGTTGTTTGTCCTGTTTGTCTCTCTGTGTTGCCCTGCGACAGACTGGCGACCTGTCCAGGGTGAACCCCGCCTCTCGCCCGGAACGCAGCTGGAGATAGGCACCAGCAACTCCCGACCCCGTTAGGGAGAAGGGTGACGGAAAATGGATGGATGAATGAAGTGAAATAATCAGTGGAACTGGAACTTGGTTGCTAGGCGATGGACTGGCGTTGCTAGGTAACAGCTCAAGGCCACTTGCCAATGGAACTAGCACTTTTTCCATCAATGTTAAGGAATTATTCACTTAAAAACATAAAAACGCAATTAGTTCTTCATTTAAATGTCTAAATTTACTAAAATTAAAAAAAAAAAAAAAAAAAAAAGTTTCTGTAGTGCATCAGCTCTGACCCACATTCCCACAGCATCATTCTGCCACCACCACATTTCACCGTGTGGGATTGTATTGTTAAGATTACATAATTTGTGGGATTTTATGCAGATATCTGAGGCTCTCTGAACGCAAAATGATTTACATTGATTAACAGAATTAACATCAGGCTTTTGATGAGTGAATTTAAACATCAGAATTTAATTGGAACAAAATTTTCCATGAAATGGCCATTGTTGGAAACATCTACAGACCTTTCAGAATCAGTTTTAATGGCCAAGATTATGAACATAACCTTAGGGAAAATAAAATACATAAGTCTTTTTGCTGCCTTTTTTACCCACAAGAAAATGTTTGACTGTTCAACACACTGATTTGTTTAACAGTAGAATCTAAATATGTAAATTCAGCTGTTTTTTAAATATTGCCTCACAATTCTCATGAAGTCCATGTTATTTTCCTCCACTGATTGCAGAAGGAGGAACTGAATTATGATGCCACTTCTGCAGAAATATTATCGGAACAAAAGCATAGAGTATAATGACAAACATCAAATTTAACAAGCATTTAATGTTATTGATCAGAAAAAATAAGCACCCACATGTCCAGATGGATTGATGAATGAAATTGTGTTCATAACACTGAATGTGTATTAAAAAAAAAAAGAAAAAAAAAAAAAGAAAAGAATTACCAGGTTACAGAGAAAGACTGAAATTATAAAATATATATATTTAGTTCTCATTTACTTTAATTCTTATTAAAATGGTGATTCACAAGATTTAAAAAGAATAGTTCCTCATTTTTACAGCAGTTTAGTCACTGGACTTTTAAAATCTAAAATTTCAGACAAAAACAGATTTAAAAATTCTATAAAACCCAGGCAGCTTGTTTTCATAGTTAAATTGCATTATGTTCTTTTCTTTATGAAATAAAAATAGAAAATTATTTGAAACGTATAGTTCTGTGGCTTCCATCAACACTGTTTACGAGCTAAAAACTAAGATTTCTGTAATCCTCATCCTGAAACTGGAAGTCTGCAGCGAGATGAACAATAAATACAGAGAAACGTTTTGATCTGTTCAGGCTGAGCTTCACCTGGACTGGTTCTGGTCGTACCTGCAAGACAAAAAAAAAAAAAAAAAAAAGAGAAATTATGAGAAAATTGCATCTTCTTGTTTCTCAGCCATTTTTCAATTTGGCTGAATAACACACCACAATAAAAGCGTTTCATATCAGTTGATATCGATAAATATTGTCTTAAATATCTGAAATTCTGCCAAACTGGTGATGTGACCTTTCCCATCTTATACAGGTTTCACTAAACGCTGTTTTTCTATTTTTATGCATTATGAAGCAAAACTTTAAACTGCTACTGCGCAAGTAACCCTACAAGATGTTGCTAGGCAACCAAAGAATGAGAGAGTCAGTTGAATATTCTGACAGAATCTTCCACTTATTGAATATTCTATCAGACATGTCTAATAAATTTGATCACAGGGCTATTGTAATAGATACTTTTGGATTTGTCACCCAGACTTATCTTGTTTTAGTTAGGAGTTAAACTGTTAGGTAAATAATCCTTTGTGTTTTTGTGCATGACTCACTGTGTGACGCAGTCTGGGATCTGCACGTGCTCAGTGGGGACGAAGAGAGAAAGCTCCTGAAGCGTGTCGACAAACTGAAGCTTTCTGCTGAACTTGGAGCTATAAAAAATAAAGGATTTTTGTTTTTCGGCCATTTTTTGCTATTGGAAAAAAAATGAAGAAGAAGAGGCAGCAAACCTGATGAAGGGTTTGATGATGGTGGCGATGATTTTGATGTACCAGGTGGGATGGACAACGTAGAAACCTTTCAGGTTCTTCCTTAACCTACAAATAAATAACAGATTTTAGAGTCGATTTATCTCCAAACAGATAAATTCATCTGTGTGAAGCCTACACTGTAAAAACAAATATTTTTGGTCTAGATCCTACTGCAAATATATTAGTACACTTGAAATAAGACAAAAATAATGTTACTAGTTTGTTTTGTATATTGATGAAAAGGTACTACAGGTGTTAGTTTATCTAACTTACAATAGGATACTTTTCCAATGTTTAAAGTGAAATCCCACATTTTAACTTAAATCTTTCTCATCTTGTTCCACTGGAAGACTACTTCACTTTTTCATAAATATTAAGATAATGACTTAAAACAAGTCAATAATACTGTAGCTAAATCAAAAATACTTGGTAAGATTTTGTGTTTTTGCAGTGAATGATGTCAAACAAACTCTTATGAGGTAAATAACTTATAATTTATCCATATTGTATGTCACCTGGAAAACATTTAATATGTAATAAACCAAATCTGACATTAATTAAAATATCAGTTAATGTAATTGAGTTTTTGCAATTTATCCTTTGTGTTTTTCTTGGATCTGTTTCGTTGAGTAAAATTAGCTTTTAATTTTTTACTGTGGAGAAAGTACTCCCTCTACTGGCACGTTGCTAAAACAACAGTTTCAATAAAATCTCGAGACAAAGAGGTGGACTGTGTTTACTCTAGTTTACTTCGTTCAGTTTGCACAATTAAAAGACAGAACAATATTAAAAGACAAATAATAATAACACTGCAAGAAGAAGCAAAAGTCCAATGGACTTACAAAACTTTCCACAGAAATGTATAATAAAATCCAACAATATAATCCTTTTGATGAGTTGATCATAAACTTAAGTACTGGAAATATTTCTATTTTTCCCCCCTCATACTTTAATCAATATTGTGTCTTTGAATTGTTCATAAGGCTATAATTAACACATTTTAATAAAACCAAAGATCATATTTTCCTCCCATATCTTTAGTAGGATGTTATGATTTCTTGTCAGAAATTATTTATTGGTGCAAGAATAAGAAATAAACCTAGAAGGACATACTGAAAACCTCCCAAAGCAAAAACACAAAATCTTATTTAAGTATTTTTTGTCTAGTCTATAACAATTAATTTTTCCTGTTATATTCAAAGGATCTGCCAATTTCCAAGTACTTTTCTATGAGTATTTAAGGGATTATTCACTTAAAGAAGCTCATATCTTGCTGAAAAGTGACTTAAGTTGGTTCAGTCTTGTCTGAAGTGTACTAAGACATTTGCACTAGAAACTAGACAAACATAGTTGGTAAGACTCTGTATTTTTGCAGTGCAGAGTGGGTCTCTCCCGTTTGGCTGTGTTGCTGTTACCTGCGGTCGATGGTGGTGTAACACTCCTTAAGCCAGCCGATTCCTGGGAGTTTTTCCTTCTGTCCTCCAGCACAAAGATAGACTATCACATAGTTTTCTGCCACCATCAGCTCCAGAGTCCCGATGACAAACCTGACAGACAGAAACTAATAAGAATCCAATAATCAATCAGTAATCTGATCGGTTTCAGCATCTCACCTGAACAGGTTGTCCATCACATACTGGTAGTTCTCCAGGCTGTTCTCCGGGAGGTAACAGGAGGAAAACACGATGATGTCATCCTCACCATCTCCATAGTAACCTGACAAATGGCAGCCACTGGTTAGGTTGACAGCTAGCCAGTGGTTAGCTGGTTAGCTGTTGAACCTTACCGACTATTTTTGATCTGGTTTCTAGAGCAAATATCTTAGTACACTTCAAACAAGACTGAACGAACTTTTCAGCAAGACATAGCAACATTTTTAGCAAAAATGTTTGTTTAGTTTTGTAGATATTTACTAATTTATTCTCAATCTCATTAATTCTTTATTTCCATTGTAATTATTTGTTTTTAATTTCTTAGACTTTTAAAGCCCATTGAGATCTCAAGATATAAAGGGCATTATAAATAAAATCCATTATTGTTAAAATAGAATAGAAAATACTTTGTTAATCCACAATTTGTTAACAAGCTACTCCATTCAAAGTGTTAAATATTTCTAAATATACACATTTAAAAAGGTGGGTCGAACCTCCGTGTGACAGAACTCTGAGATACGGCTCCAGGACGCTCATGTCGACCCTCGACTCCTGAGGAGGGTCACCTGTTGTGAAGCAGCGCCACCTGGTGCCTTTGCTGTCCACCACATCTTCCCTTTCCGAGGATCCCAGTCCAAACTGGTCAGGCCCTGGTAGAGAACAAGCTCCAGAACCCGACCTGGGTCTGGACCCAGACACTCTGAGGCGACGGGAGGCCACACCGAGTCGCCGCATGTCATCTACAGACGAAGAAGAAAATGTGAATTTGCTCGTGAATTCACAATTTGCTCCCTACAGTTACCTTCCAGATCCAGGTCATAGAGGGGGAAGTGCAGGGATTCGCTATCGGACGGCGTCTCCACGGCGTCCAAATCAAAATCCAGTGTCGTGTCCTCTGCATCCTCCGGTGACTGGGAGAGAAAGTTGGCCTGTAGGTCATCAGACGTTATCGACTCGCTGCCGCCTGGAGGAGAAATATTTTAACACAAAGGCTGACAAAGACATAAATAAATAAAAGCAGCAATAAAAATATGATGAAACTGTCACCTAATGACAGACTCAGATTTGGAGCGGCCAGCACTTTCCTCTTCGCTCGTCGTTCCCCATTCAGATTCAGACTGCTGGGCGGAACTGAGGACAGGAATCATGAACAGTCAGGATGTTTACATACAACAAAATCAGGAATAAATATCTACTTTTAGGTTTTCTGTGATAGCCAACGTTGAACTTCCCTTCACTGCATAAACACAAACTCTTACCAAGTAATCACAACATATATTTTATACTCTGATATTTAATGAAAGTTAAGGAAAAAAAATTATCTTACCAATTGTGTTTTTGATCAAGTTTTTAGTGCAAATATCTTAGTAACTTAAAATGAGAGAAAATTAACTGATGAGTAACTTTTTAGCAAGATACAGGAGCTTGTTTGAGTCACTAATTCTTTAATATTTATTTTAAAAAGTACTAGTTCCACTGGCACTGTGCTGTTACCTAGCAACCCCAGCCAAGTTCATCCCGTCGCCTGGCAACCCAGTGCTAGTTCCACTGAGATTAATTCACTTGCATGGCCTGCATTTTGTAAGGTTTCACAGTGATAATTTGCTATATTTAGCCTGTCATAGTGAAAAAACGTGGGTGTTTATTTTTCAAACTCATATTTTGGCATTTCTACATGTTCATTAAATGTCAAAGTTCAAAACTAAATAATTCACAAGCTAAAATATTGAGCTTACAAGCCATGTATTTTGCTTTCAAATTAAGTAGCTTAAATAGTTAGCATCACTTTAACCCAACATTTTTGATCTTTGTGAGAATTTTGAAATAAACTCACAATTATAGATGGAAAATTGCAGGGAACTTTTGGAAAAATTAAAGCAATTGATGTAATTTGGCACTATACAGATGAAAACTACTTTGATTTAATTGATCTAATAATATTTAAGCAAACAAATGTCATCTTGAAGGTTCTATTTATGCGTCGCATTGAGTCTAGAGGGCCACTAAAACTGCTATAGCGGGCCGGATTTGGCCCACGGGCCTCGAGTTTGACACGTGAGATAGAATAACTACTGAAAATATAAATGCAGCAGAAGTCAATAAAACTTCAATTAAAATGCATTTTGTGGCTTGTATATTCAAGAACGCTGTACCTGGTCTCGCTCTGCTGGGTGTGAATGGTTTCTGGTCCGATTCCTCAGCTGCCGAAGAACAAAAGAAACGCAGGAAGTAAGTCAAGAAACCGAGAAGGGAGAAGAAAAAAAAGCTGGTAAGCTCACCTGTCTGGCTTTCAGACACCTGCTGGATCCTTCCTGAAGATAAAACAGAATAAAACTGATGAGAAAAGACATTTGTGAGGTTGGAATTTTAAGGAATCTTACAGATTTTCTCACCCTCTTCATCTACAGCAGGTGTTTCTACTCTTCCTTCCTCCTCACCTTAAAATAAAGGAAATCTGAAAAACCTACAGATTGTTTTACAGATGGTCCTCCTGTCTTCAAAAGGTTGATGATAGTGAGACTTATGCCTGTTCCTTTTACCTGCTGAGTCCCCATCTGGCGTCGCCATGACACCGCTTCCTCTTCCTCCCGTCTCTCCGACTTCTGTTGGGAGACATTTTCAAACAAGTTGGATTTTAGTTCAGACAGTCAAAAAGTTTGATTCTTTTGAGATTTGCTTAATGGCATCTTTTGAACTGCAAATATCAATCAAAAGATAAAACAAAATTCTACAAAGTATTTTTGGTCTAGTTTCTAGTGCAAATATCTCAGTATGTTCCAAGTAAGACAAAAATAACTTTTCAGAAAGATATACAAGCTTATTTTAAGTCACTTATCACATGGAAAAAATGTTATGTTAATCAGTGGAACTAGAACTGGTTGCTAGGTTACGGGCTGTTTGGCTGGCGTTGCTAGGTAACGGTTCAGCCCCCATTGATTATGGAACGAGTACATTTTTCATTAGTATTAAAGATTTTTTTTACTTGAAATGAGGTCCTATATTTAGCTAAAATGTTTCTCGTGAGTTAGTTTTGTCTTATAGACAAGATATTTACACCAGGAAATTTTTTTTGCAGTGCACAACATTTTCTTCTTTTAAAAAGAGCAAAAATCAGCAAATTAAAAAAAATATATATACATTTTATTTGGGTAATCCAACATGAAACTTGTATTTAAATGACAACTGGATTTTAATCTTCAGATAAACTTCACTTTTTGAATGAAAGTTCTTGATATTAGATATTAGGATGCATGTTTCGATAAAAATAAAAAACTGGCTCTAGTAGAGCTCAGTGAACTTTTTATTACAGAAAGATTTTTCTATATGCTTCTGAGACAACCAGCTGCTATGTGGATAGCATTTCCTGGTGGTCACAGATGACATTTCTGCTGAAAAGTTACTTTAACTTATTTCAAATACACTGAAACATTCACACTAGAAACTAGACCAAAGATACTCGGTAAGATTTTGTGTTTTTGCAGTGACATATTGTGATTAAATCATGATTTAAAGTGAAGTGAATGGCTGATGGACCTATTGGAGTAGATGGACCTGTTGTTGGAGTAGAAATGTTTTCATCTGCAGTGTCTTGGTGGCTGGTTTCACCGTTTTCATCTCCCAAAATGATCCTGCAGAAAGATGCAGTGGGTAAAGTAGGTACTTTGAAAGTGAAAATTCAAGTATTTCTCATAATAAATCAAAGGTACTGAGGTTGACCCCTGACCTGGATGTTTCTCCTTTGTGTTCTTCGCCTGTGGACTCCATGTTGCTTCTGTTCATGGAGGAGAAAATAGCTGCAGTAGTTTATATTTTGAGTTCAGAACTGATGCTGCCGGATCTGACTGGCAGAAACAGGAACTTAAAAATAACAGCTTTGCACCACGTCACCATCCTTCTCAAACCTGTTGTCAGTAAATAACGCATCTAAACCAGTTCTTGCAGTTACATCCACAAAGCAAATAGTCATTTTACACGTGCATTTCATGTTCCTCCTGGCTTTTTAAGCCTTTATTTTATTTATTCTTTCCCAAGTTGGACTGATTGTACAAATTATAACTAAAATCGGCTCTAAAAACAACATTTTCTTGCACATTTTAAATATCTAAACAGTACATGCATTTCTGGATTTACATGTTCTATGCACATTTTTGCAATTGAGTCATACTTATATGACACTTATTTCCTGTATACAGATATCTGTTTTCTAACAAAACTTTGTATGGATTAGTTAACAGAAGCATGCCTATTCAGATTAAACATCAAGCAAAGAAGGTTTTGAGAAAAAAAAAACAAACAAAAAAACACCAAAACTTAGAAATACCCAAGTCTGAAAAAGTCCAGAGTTTGGAGCAGCGGTGGGAAACTCCAGGCCTAGAGGGCCGATGTCCTGCAACTCTTAGGAATCTCCCTGGTCCAACACAGCTGGATCAAATGGCTGAATCACCTCCTCAGTGCAGTCAGGTCCTGCTAATGACCTGACCTAATAGAAGTAGAGACGCATCTAAAAGTTGCAGGAGACCTGGAGTTGCCCACCCCTGGTATAGAGAGACATTTGGAGATTAATCTTTGAAATTTTCTGGAAAAACATGGAAATTTCTGATCTCCAAAAGCAAAAAAGTTGGGAGATAAAATTATTTATTTTTTTTACATTAATCTCAGAAACTTTCAAGAAAAAAAAAAAAAAATCAGCAGAAACTTTCAAGAAAAAAAAATCAGAAATTTCTAAGTTTTCCCTAGAAAACTTGTCAAACTCTGACTTTTTTTTTTTTTTAAGAAAATTTGAGATTTATTGGCAGAAATTTGCTCCCTTTTTCTAGTCTTAATACGCTGTCATAGAAAGCTGCATTGTTTAGTTTACTGTAAAACAAGTAAAAAAAACTTAAATTAAATAATTTGTGTAATTATATTTAAAACAAAAACATTAGGAAGTTTGTGGTTTTTTTCAACTCGGAATGTTTTGTCTCCTGTGACAAACATTTTGGAGACCAAGTTGTAGAAATTAACCAGATTTTCTGATCATTTTAACCAGTAATGGGTCACTCTGACGCCCTTAAACGCTGAAATGAGAACCAGCTGGAACAAACTGAACTGCTGACACAAGACTGGACAAATGTTGCTGCTCTAAGATTTCTGCTCACTGGATCCGAACCAGGAAAACAACAAACCCAACCCACATTCTCATTCAGGCTGATTACAGAAACAGGTTGAACTGAAATGTAAAAATCCAACGCCACCGAAAAGACTAAAATAAAAGTTTACTAGAGTAGAAGCGGACAGACTTACAGCAGCTCTTTCAGCCCCGACAGGTGAGGAAAGGTGAGACGGTTCGGGACTAAAATGGGAAGCAGCTCCAGACCTGCTGACTCAGCTGATCCGTTTATGAGCGGACTCTGACACCTGAGCTGTGCTTCACCTGTACTTCCAGGTATATAAAGAAAACGGAGGTGTGTTGCAGCAATAAGGGTCCCACCCCGTTGCTGTGCCAACCGGGACTGTGAGAGGGCGTGGCGGGGTGGAGGCGGTCATGTTGCTGCCTGCAGAACCATCCGCATGGCAAAGTGTGATACAGCTCGTATTATTACAGTTTGTCAATAGCGTTGCGACAGACGGAAAGGTTTAAAGGGTATTTCAAAAAGTAAGAAAAATAAAGCTGTAACAGCCCTACTAAAAAGATGCGGAAAAGTTTTGTTTTTGTCTTAACATGCAGATGAATTTTCTAGAAAACAAAACATTTCTGAATTTCAAAAGGGAAAATAATGCTAGAAGAAAAGTCTGAGATTCTTAAAATAATTTCAGAAATGTTGTAATATCTAATACATGTTAGATATTTTTTTATTTTTTAGTTTTGGATTTGATCTCTTAATCTGGAACCTGAGTCCAAATTTTGTACCACAAACAAGCAAAGGTGGCATGACAGCAAAAACAAAAACAAAGATGTTTCTGACCCCAAAAGTCGAAATGTTGGAAGAAATTACACCAAATTGTGTTTTTACATTAAACTTAGAAGTTAGAGGAAAAATGACAATTTTAAAAAGTCGAAAATTTACTTGAAAAAATTATTTGAGAATAATCTCAGAAATTTTCTAAGAAAAACAGCTTTTAGCCTTTTAGTTTTATAGTGTGTCTAAGAAAGTCTAAAATGTGAAGAAAATATACTCAGATATTGAGCTTAATTTCAGAAATTTGATCAAAAAGCAAGGACATTTTTTGAGCTCCAGAAGTTTAATATTTACAGTAAATACTCAGAAATTGTGCTATTATCTTGGAAATTACTGAGCTTCAAAAATAAAATAAAAAAATAAAAATTTAGGATAAATCTCAGAAATTCTCTCGAAAAAGTAGGAAATTTATGAGCTCCAAACATCAAGAATTTGCTAGCAAAAGCTCAGACATCTTGATGTTAATCCCAGAAATCTAGAAAAAAAAGCAAAAAAATTCAGGTATTTCGAGATTAAATGTAACTGAATTGAATTCAGCTTGAACTGAGTAATTTCTTCTACTTTTTAAATTTACTTGAGTAAAAATATGTTGAAGTTGTGCCAGTTTTACTTGTTAACAAGTTTTGGTTACTCTATCCACCTCTTTGTAAATGTAAAACTTTATTTTCTCCTTCATAATTGTGACAAAACGCTGCTTTATTGTAAATAACGTTGGGAAGGAAGTGACGTCGAGCGACTGTTTCGTCACTTCCGTCATATTCAACATGGAGTCCAGCGGTGTAAAGCTAAACTTCTGGGAGAACGGACCAAAGCCCGGACAGTTTTATTCTTTCCCTGGCACTAGCAGCACCGGGCCCGGAACATCATGCGGTCCGGTTAGACACACACTGTGAGTAGATGTCTGGCTCGGAACCAGAACCTCGTAATGTTCGCAGAAGCCGAACACCGGTTCTGGTTTCGGTTTGATCTCCGCTGCTGTGCTGTATCATCATGGAGAAACGGCTGCTGCTAACCAAGGCTAAAACATTTCGCAGTTTCACTCAACTTTAAGGTTTACTGCTTTTTTAATGCAAACAGACACTTGGAGTTATTATATTAATTACATAATACAGATTATCACGCATTACGTAATCTACTTAAATCTGTTTTTAGGCGTTTGATGAATCGTAACCTGTTAGCTAAGCTAGCTTAGACAGCAGATTGTTGTTCCTAGATTTAAAAAGTAAGATAATTACTTTAAAGACGGTCTGCAGTTTTTAAAGTAATTACTAGAATAATAAAACGCACAACTTTGAGAAAAAGCTTATGTTTATTATTTTTATTTTTATCTTGATTTCTAAGAGTAATCGTGTAAAACTATTTTACTGTTATGGAAATAAAGTAATTATACGTCCCTATTACTTTGCCTGTCACAATTATAAATTTTGCTGAATGATAAATCATCCCAGTAATTATTACAATACATGATAATATGGTTATTTTCAGACCATTTTTACGTGATATATTAATAATGGCATAATAATGCAGGTTCACCCTCTTAAAGACTAATAAAGTTACATTTATTAAAGGACACTAAACACTGGAACCGGAAGATATTTCACACGTCCAGAATAAAACATGACAACCAAAACCAATTAATAAAATGGAAATAAAAAACACTTTTCACCGAAACCATAAATAAAATTGGTTGTGATGTAAATTTGAACAACATTTTGCTGAAAAATGAAATGATCTCATTTTAATTGCTTATTGTAACAGGCTTACTTATCACTGACATATTCTGAGATTAAAATTCAAATCAGAAATTATGTTTTTATTAGCATGAAACCACCCAACTGGGGGTTTGAGAAGGCAAACAAAGAAACACAGAAGTAGATTTTACTGTATATTATGGTAACAAAAAAGTATTGATGGAAAAGTAAATGTCTAGGAGTTTTGTAAAATCTTTATACGTTTTTAGTTTTACTGTACAGAAACTGATCTTTGGGTGCTCCAGCTGCGTCACTCATTAGGAATATGCAGATTCTATAGACTTTTACAGTCATGTCTATTATTGAGTATTTCTTCTTTCTTTTCACAGTAACCCGATGGTAACTGGAACATCGGTGCTCGGTGTGAAGTTCACAGGCGGCGTCATCATTGCGGCGGACATGTTGGGTTCTTATGGCTCTCTGGCTCGGTTCAGAAACATTTCCCGCCTCATGAAGGTGACGACCGCTGTCAACAAGAACAAGAAAACAAAAATGTATATAACTGAAAGATGTCTATAATGTTTTTTAATTGTTTTGTTTTTCTAATAGGTGAATGACAACACCATCCTGGGAGCATCAGGGGACTACGCTGACTATCAGTACCTGAAGCAGGTCATTGAACAGATGGTGTAAGTTCCTCATTAACGATTAAAAGCACAACCTGCTTAGAAATAAGGTTTTAAGACTCTGTAAATAACTCAAAACATCCCAATTTGTTCATGTTTTTGTCATGGTCATTCGCATTTACTAAGCAGCAAGACTTTTCTCAATAGGATGACCAAAGAAAACGACAATAAATGAGTTAAGAGACTGATATTTTAATTTCAGGTGTATGTATTAAGATTTCGTGTTATTGTGGCACAATTTCAAGCTAGGTGGTTTGTGAGGGTTTTGTTAAATTGGTTAGGTCTGAAGAAGTTTGAGAAACACTGCTCTAGAGCTTACTGGGACATTAATCCTCTAATCTAATCCTGCAAACGTTCTTCAGGTGATAGAAGGCCGACTATGTAACCGTCTTTATGTGACTCTGAAGGTTCAGGTCTGAGCGTTCTGACCTGATCTCTAGTTTCCAGCTGTAATAACTGAACCTGTGCGCTGACTCTGGATCATTCTGTATGTCAATGTTGTTTCTGCTGTTAGCATCGACGAGGAGCTGCTCGGAGACGGCCACAGCTACAGTCCCAAGGCCATCCACTCCTGGCTGACCAGAGTGATGTACAACCGCCGCAGCAAGATGAATCCGCTGTGGAACACCGTGGTCATCGGAGGTTTCTACAACGGGGAAAGGTGAGCGCTCCACAGAAATGTCCTTAATACTTCAATAGAAATAAATATTCTTTATTTCCACTCTGTAATCATGTTTTTTATGTAAGCAGAAGGTTTACTAATACTAAACACTGGATTATAAATTGTCAAAGGAGTTCAGAATTCAAAAATACTTTATTAATCCCAAAGGAAAATTAAATAAAATTAGTAACAATAATTTTATCACAATAATAATAACTTTATTTAATAAAATTATTAAATTTTATAACATTTTATTTGATTAATTCTATAAATAAATTATGTTTTGTTTAATTTTACAAAATGAAATAAAAATTTGATTAGAGTTTTTGCGATAAACGATAATATCGTTGCTTTGAGACCATTTCAACGTAATGTAATGGTTGAGAACAGATTCTCAAAGATCAATAAACTTTGAATTGTAATGAACATTTAACACTTCAACTGGGAGACATTTTAAAGATCCCCAAAAAAACCCCAACACAACAGAACCAATAAATAAATTTAATTATGGAGTCTTAACAAAATTATCCTTGAATATAAGGGATAATGGAGACTAAAGCACCAGGCTGAAGAGTTTTGTCATCCAATTTTTGATAGAAAAATAAAATTATTGAGTTTGTTTTCATTTATCATGTGATTAATTGATTTATTGATATTGTGACAGGCCTGCTAATACTGATTACAGGGCTTTGTAAAACTTTATTAACTTCCTAAATGTTTCGTCATCTCCAGTTTTCTGGGTTATGTGGACAAGCTGGGCGTTGCTTACGAGGCTCCAACAGTCGCCACTGGGTTTGGAGCGTACCTGGCTCAGGTGAGTCCCTGTGTGAAAAGGGAACACGACTTTTTATCATTTAAATGTTAAAAAAGATTTGGGTTCATATGGGATCATCATGAACTCATTCAACATTAACTGTAGGACAAAGCGATGAACCAAATTTAGCTTCTTTTTTTTTTTTTACCAATGATGAGGATAAAGTCGTAATTTTATGAGGAATCCAGGTTTCCCAGGCTGTGTAATTTCAAACCTTGAAGCGTTTGATGCGAATCGGGTCTCTGTGGATTGAAAGTGTTTTTTTTAGATAAAAGTTTGTTGTTCTTCCAGCCTCTGATGAGGGAGGTGGTGGAGAAAAAGGCAGACATCAGCAAGCAGGAAGCCCGGGATCTGGTGGAGCGCTGCCTCAAAGTGCTCTACTACAGAGACGCTCGCTCCTACAACAGGGTGAGTTCAGCTCACGTTTCCAATCGGACCCAGAACCGAAGACAAACAGCAGCTAAACTTTAACCAGGAGTTCCCAAAAGCTCTGCCTGTACTCAGCCACAGAATATAGAAACATAAACTTTTAGACGATTCTTATTCACTATTCCATAATTACTACATTTACTGAGCATAGAATACTTTATTGCACGTTTTTTCTCATGCTCTCTCCAACTTTCTGAGGTTCCTAGAGCGCCCCCTGGTGACCCTCCATTATAAAGAAACACTGCTTTTACTGAATGTAGCGATTTTATGTTTTTATTCCAGCATGAGATTGCCATCGTGACCCAGGAGGGCGTGGAAATCATCGGTCCTCTGTCATCAGAAACCAACTGGGACATCGCTCATTTGGTCAGGTACGTCCAGATCTCCTGCTAGACACTAATCCCTGTTGTTAGAGCTTTTCAGAATAACTGTGACCTTCACAGGGTGAAATTTTACGCCTGCAGTAAATTGTTTTGTCTGCTTTCTCTGCAGCGGGTTTGAATGAAGATGAGTTGGAGCCATTTTCCTGCTTTCTCAGAAATAACATCCCACCATGCAACCTATCTATCCCAGTTTAGTTTCTTTCTGTTTTTGTTCACTTTTGTATAATGGAAAAATAAATACAATAAATAAAACAACTATTCCAAATCTCATTTTATTTTATTTTCTACCATTTCCTCTAAAACACGTAAAACTTATTAAATAAGGAAGTCAACTTTTTTTTTTTTTAAAGGTAAAATAAACACATTTTGTAACAATTTTCTATATATATATATATATTTTCCAAATTGATTTACATCAGAGATTCAGCAATGAGTCAGAAAATGTTTCCTTGATTGGCATGTTAAGTGCAAGTAAATATAAAAAAATGTTTAAAATTCCTAAAACTAAGAACTCCTACCATTTTCAATGATAAACTGAAGTGAGATATTTTATTTCTCTTAAATAGAGGTGATATTTCATTTCTTGTTTGATTAAAAGCTAATATATTTGTTGAAAAAGATCAATGTATGTTTTTTATTTAAATAAATTAGAATTTATTGCGACTGAATAAATCGCAATAAATTCAATTTTTTTTTGTCTTTGTTCTTTCAGACAAAGAAAACTAAATTTTGCTATTGTTCTGGAAAACCGATATTGGCACATCTATTTGATATGTGTAACACAAAGACAAAACTGGAATATTGTCCCTAAACTATTTAATTGTTTAATAAATAACGTTCAAGGTAGAAAAGGAACGATAAGCAGTTGGTATGATGACTGCAGCTATTGTTTTCGTCTTCGTTTCATATCTTTGTCTTATAAGGGGGCTGTTACTAGGTAGATTTCATAAGAGAAATTAATCTCTTTTGTAACTGGGCAGACCAGGACACGTTGTCCAATCAGAAAATTGTCTGACGAAAAAATGTTTCCGCTCAGCCAGTGAAATGGTGCCTAATTTGGGTATCCAAGGGGATTTTTGACAGCGGACCAATCGCAATAGACGTTACCTTTGTAGTCAGGCAGACATAGTACAGTCGTCCAATCACAAAAAAATCTGAAAGGGGATTTTTGCTGTATCTTGGTTCAGGTACTTTCTTTTTCTTTTTAAAATAAATACTGCAATGTGAGTCACCCAGTAAGCCATAAATTAATAGTATATTCAATTACCTATTACCTTGAATTATTTTAAAATTCTAAATGACGCTCATAAACGTGTTTGGTAGGGCTTTATTCGCTTGCTAGCTAATGCTAATGACACTATGTAGCTAACTGAGTAGTTAACCGCGTTAGTCACTTTAATATCCGTATCTTTTGGCTACAACGCATGTTATATCCTCTGTAGATTCCGGATGTTTGTTAAACGTGTCCTTGATCAACCCAGCTACTAAATGTCTTTGCTTTTGCCAGCATCTGCGATGGATGTGAGTGTTGCCCGCTAGCCAGTTAGCTCCGCAGTAGCATGTACACTTGCGTCTGTGTGTGTTTTGTAGTAAATGGCAGGCACATGACCACCGGCGCTGCGCCTGCTGTAAACACGGCAGTCAGAGCTGACATGGGAGCTCCGGCATTTCCACTAAAACCCGGCGGGCTGTAAGGAGGGGCCGCGGCCGAGGACGGGCTGCGTTCGCTGCTGGTGTTTATATTCCTTCCGCTCCTGTTGTGATAGTTTAGTTCACCAATACCCCGTCAGCCAGCATGTGTCTTTACCCGGCAGCCAGCGGGCCTTTTTTATTATTACAGCCGGTCAGAGCGGAACCGGTTTGGATTCTGGGTTTAATGACAGCACGAAGCGATGCTAAAGCGAAGCGAGCGGCATAATTGTTAAGGATGACAGCTGTGTTGCATCAAAAATAAGTGGTAATTTAACCGAATTTCTTCTGTCACTGAATCCTGCAGCTCAATTCTGAAGTCTTTGTTTGACAAAAACAATTACAAAATAAGTTTACATGTAGTACACACAATACAGAGCAATATTTAGGTGTTGTGTTTATTCTTTAGGCCTCCAATCTGCTATTTTCCAGTAGACATGTTTGTATTTTAAGCTGGAAGTCCGTGGAAACCTAAACTTAGTTTTCTTTCTTTAAAAATATATTCTTATATTTTAAAAAATGAAATAACATTTTCTAATTTATAAGACAAATATTTTATTTACTATATAAATGTTTCTCTGTGTTGCACCTTTTAGTGTTGGATTCCAAATAAATTTTAATATACATAACAGTAATTTTTTTTTAAAACACTTTTTAGGTTGAGCTAACTCCTGCATTCACTTCCATTTATTTATCAACCAATTGATAAATCAGTCAGTGAACTGAACTATATGTTGAACATGATTTGAACATTACACAGCAGAAACTGCAAATTGTCAGTCAACAAAATAATATAAAATGAAAAGTAACTGTAGGTATTGCACAAAAAACCAACACAGAGACAATGCAAATAAAATTTTTAAAATTATTTATTGTTAACCTAACAGTATATTTTTAAATAAGTATATTTTAGTATGATTTAAAATTATATTTTTAAATCATGCAAAAATATAACATTTCTAGAAAAAACGAGAAAAACTTTGTTTCAAGCCTAAAAAATCTTCGACTTTTGAAACTCGTAAAATTTCCACAAGTCGAAAATTTGATTCTTCAAACTCAGAATTTCAGTGTTTTTACTTGGAAAATTCCGACATTAATTTAAAAAAATTTCTGAGTCTTTTGTTGCAAATTTTCAACTTGTTTTTCTAGAAAGTTTCTGAGTTTTTCATTTTCTTTATTTGTGTCTGCATTGGTTCTGTTACTTCGTTGTACGTTTCCAGTCATGCTGTTGGTTTTTATATGGCAGGTTTTTGTGTTTTCAGATGTTGGTTCTCAGCACAGGTTAGTCGGTCCAGATGTCGGAGGACCAGCAGCACCAGCGGGCCGACGCCTCCCACAGGGACAAGGGCGGCCTGGAGCCGGGGGAGGGCGACACAGAGCCCAGCATTTTGCTGCAAAAGCTGAGCAGCAACATTTCGTAAGTCATATAAGAACTTCCTCAAAATGATCTGATGCTTTTCAAAGTCTTTTTATGTTACTTTTATTATTCTTGTCAATAAGAGAACGAAAGAAAATTAAGCAGTTTGAACTGAACGTAAGAGAAATTTAACTCTTAACGTGAGTTTTAGGCTTGTTTGGCAGAAAATATTTATAAATAGCCAAATTGATTTCACAATTTGAGCTAGAATATTTAATCTAAAATGTTTTGACCATTTAATTAGAAATATTAAGAGTAGTTTGAGCTTTTCTTTTAGCAGCTGGTTGGATTGGAAGTGAATATACTATCATTAAGAAGCAAACAGCTCCTTTTAGGTTAAATCATGTAAAAAAATCTGAACATATCTGAAAAAAGTAATATTAGTTGGTAAAAATTATTAGTGATATATAATTAGTATGTTTTCACCTAAACTTCTTTCTGTACAACTGAAATTTTAATCACTGGATTTGTTTTTATCTTGCAGAAAGAACGTTCAGACCAAAGTGGATCAAATCTTGGTAAAAACAAAACATTTTTAATCTCAAATTTAAATGTTGGATCTGCAGAATGTGACACAGGTTTGTTTTGTTTAACAGCAAGACGTTCAGCGCTTCTCAGACAATGACAAGCTGTTCCTGTACCTCCAGCTGCCCTCGGGGCCCAGCTCCGGAGACAAAACGTGAGAATCGTTGATGAACATTTTACGTTCATGGCAGATTTAGGCTGATTGATTAAATGTTGTGTTGAATGAAATAGATACCCAAGACAAAAATATTAGTCTTCCAGTAACAGTTGAAGATGTTTTGAATTGTGGCACATTTATCGTCCTTTTTCACTATGAAACTAATATGAATAGTAAAAAAAAAACAGTTAATTAAATAAAATATTTTTTCCATATTCTGGCTTTGCTTGCATTCCAACTTTGTACTGGTTTTGAATCATAGTTATGGCAGTAGATAATTCTTCCAAGGGCCAAAAATGGCCACGCGCCACACTTTGATCACCCATGATTCACCCATGTGTGTTTGTGACACCCAGTGGTGGCGACCCGAGTTCATTCAACACAGCTGACCAGCTGCACACCTGTAACTGGATCCGGAGTCACCTGGAGGAGCATTCAGACACCTGTCTGCCCAAACAGGACGTCTACGAGACGTACAGGTGGGGAAACACACAGACAGACACACCCTCATTACAACAACAAACGCAGAGTAGCTGCGTTTCCATTAACCAAAAAGTTTTTTAAAAATCCGGGCAACATTCACATCCATCCCAGTTGCTGGTAAAAAGCAAAGACATTTAATAGCTGGGTTGATCAAAAACACTTTTAGCAAACATCCGGAATCAAGAGAGGATATAAACATGCGACTAAAGCAGTAAGCTATTCAGTTAGCTCCATAGTGTCGTTAGCATTAGCGAGCAAGCGAACAAAGACCTACCACAGACGTTTGTGTTATTTGTGATTTAAAAATAATAGGTAATCAAATAAACTATTAACTGTGACTCGCATTCGGGTATTTTCTTTAAGGAAGACAAAAAAAGTACCTCAATCACTAGAGCCAAAAATCCTCCTTCAGATTTTTTATGATTGGACGACTGTCTGTCTGACTACAAAGGCAAAGTCTATTGTGATTGGTTTGCTATCAAAAATCCCCTTGGATACCCAAAAATACCATTTCATTGGCTGAGCGGATGCGATCTTTTCGTCAGACTATTTTCTGATTGGTGTCACGATACAAACAGATGTATTTACCCTCTGATAAAATAAAGATATGAAAAGAACACAAAAACAAGTATTACAGTACTCGTACCAACTGCTCCGTATCAAAATATATTTGGAAACACGTTTCGAATCATGTGATGATACTACTGACAGAAACGACAAAGAAGATAACAGGAAGTAGTAGGATGACGATGTTGTTTTGGGTTTCTTTGGAGAATGTCCACCTCACAGCATCACACAGTTCATAAAAACTTTTGCGTCATTCAAAAGTGTTGAATTCAAAGCTCTTCTGTAAAATCAGCATTTACAAGTTACTCATAATGCCGCATATTGAACTGCCCCCAAGTATAAGACGCAGAAGCCTCCTCTAATGGCTGAGTTATGAATATTTTATGTTACTGCTGTGATTTTTAATGACTTATTAACATGTGATTTTAAATGTATTTCTTGTTTAATGGAAACTGGATTTGGGAAATGGTGTTTTTGACATTTGCAGAATATTGACAAAGTCTTGCGCAGCCTTTGATGTTCTGATGATGTAATCTGTGTGCTGCAGGAGGTACTGTGAGAACCTGCAGCATCGACCCCTCAGCGCTGCCAACTTTGGGAAGATCATCAGAGACATTTTCCCCAACATCAAGGCGAGGCGACTTGGCGGCAGAGGACAGTCCAAATATCCTTTAAACCTCTGCGTGAAGCAGCCCGACTC
This sequence comes from Poeciliopsis turneri, assembly GCA_922788865.1. Lineage (NCBI taxonomy): Eukaryota > Metazoa > Chordata > Actinopteri > Cyprinodontiformes > Poeciliidae > Poeciliopsis > Poeciliopsis turneri. The sequence goes on along the minus strand of CAKLNU010001072.1, from coordinate 464,966 downwards.
ATTCTTTAGGTTTTTTTTTTGTGAAGATTTTCCACTTAATTTGATTTAATTAAAGATTTTAAAATGCAACAACCAAGTTATTTGATTAAGGGGTATTTTAGGAGGGAGAAAAATGTGCTGTACAATGGCTGTGCAGGCCATTGTACAGCACATTGTACTTTTGCTTTCCACAGGTGTACAGTTGTATAATTGTGCATCTGTTTGCAGCCATTTTCCCATGACAGTGTAAAGTTGAGCAATGTGGCCAGCAGCAGTTTATTTGGATTTAAAGTGACAGAGGCCCTAAAACGGCTCGTTCTTAGAGGAGCTCTAAATAGGCAGAACTGATCAGACGGAAATCTCATTATTTAAAAATAATTTTGTGCAAAAAATGCAATGAACGTGTTTTGTGCAGATCATAGAGCTGGACTATTCTGTTCAAGGAAGCATAATAGTTCACATTTAGCAATAAATCAGTGTATCAGGTTCAGATGCAGAGGTTGTGTGTCACTCCTCTTTCTCTATGTCTAGCGCACATTCAATTTGTGGAAAGTCTCTGAATAAAGTGAATGAAAGACGATGCTTTGCCAAATCTCATGAATTTATGCTTGTTATAAAAGTCAAAATTTCCCTGCAGCTGTTTACGAGTGCAGCTGCAAAATGTCCGATGATGTCATGTTTAAGGTTGAATTTGAGCCCAGAGGCATCCAGATTATTGATGATATTTTCATCTGCTACAGTTTAAACCCACCATGCTGGTTATATTATGGTAAGATGCAGCACAAGAGTTTAAACGTGACACTTTATGCTTCCATGAACAGATTAGGATAGGTATAGGGTCTATAGAAAACATGTTCATTACATTTTTTGCATAAAATCATTTTTAGATGATGAGATTGCAGTCTGGTTCCTTTCAGAATGAGCTATTTTGGACCTCTTGTCACTTTAAATCCAAATAAACTGCTGCTGGCCACATTGCCCAACTCAGGATTTACACTGTCATGGGAAAATGGCTGCAAACAGATGCACAATTATACAACTGTACACCTGTGAAAAGCAGAAGTAGAGCCTCCTGCATAACCATCAAGAATGCAGCAAGTGGCTTCTGGGTGGTGAGTCGACTTCAAAACATTTATCTTTTCCAGCAGCCATTGTACAGCGGTAAAACCAAAATGTTCTGCAACTCAGTTTGGGTTGCTAGGTAACGACGCAATGCCTGTAGAATGCGACTTAGCAGGAACGTTTTGAAACGGCTCATTTTCAGACATCAAGAAAACATTAAGTTATTGCCATAAACAGCTGGATGAGTTTAAGTTGTTTTTAGAAGCACTTGAGACCAAAATGGACAATAGAAATGTGCAAAAAAAGTTAATTTTTCACTCTTTTGAAGTATAAACTACTTTCAGTTAAAGTATTTTTGACTGCAAAAATAGAAAATTTAACTTGTCATCTTCATAAAGAGACGGAGCTTTTGCACGTACTCCAATTGTTCAAGAGCAGCAGCTGATTTAATTTTGTTTTTGGTGATTTTGGTACTGCCAGTAACCAGCTGCTTAGAGCTTAATGTTATTTATGTAACATGTATCAGTGCAGCATCTATTAGACTGTCAGAGTGAATCAGATGGCTGCAGTTGCCGGTTGAATTCCTTAACCTGTGTGCCTGATACGTACTGTTATAGTGGCATCAGGAGGAAGACGGTTCTGAACATGCCTCTGCTGCCCAACCTGGACCTGAAGAACGACCCGGTACTCGCACTCTAACTATAAACCAGTCGAACATCTGTAAACCAGTACTATCAAGTTATTGGTGCCAGGATCTCAATAACTGGTCAAAAATGATACAGAAATGATCTAGGACTACAACTAATGATTATTTTAGTGATCGATTATTCTGTTGAGTAAAAGGTTGGTACAGATAATGATGTATGAAGCTGATTAAACCAATTAATCGTTTTAAGTCTAGTCATTTTTATGTAGAAGGATAATAGAAATGGTTACTTAGTGGGTTTATTTATTAATTTAATGTTGTTATATATACTTTTTTTCTGCTTTGTTTTTTTTATTATAAATGGCAAAAAGTCACTTTTGAGCAGAAACAGTTTTAGCTGCAGTTCTGAAAATGTTTCTTCTTTGAGTCGTGAAGATTTTGTGACTCTTGACACATTAAATGTATTTATCTATGAAATAATTGTTAAAATGTTAAAACACAAATTTTAAAATGTTCAGTCTCATGTTTTCAGGTTTTAGGACAAAAGTAAATAGATAATTGTTACAATTAGTATTTATTGTTGCCAAATTACCTTTTTGGGACTTAAATTGTCCACCATTTTGGAAAACGATGAGTGTTCTTATTGTAAGCTAATAAATCACTGGTTAATGCATAAATAATCCCAGTTTAACTGATTTTGTGCTCTGTGTTGCTCCTGGTCTCCAGTCGGAGCTGACTGAACTGGTCCAGACCTACAAACAGGAAGTGACGGAGGCGGCCTGCGAGCTGATCTGTGATTGGGCCCAGAAGATCCTGAAGCGATCCTTCGACACTGTGGTAGAAATCGCTCGCTACCTGATCCAGGAGCACATCGTCAACCCTCGCTGCAACCAGGCCAAGCTCGTTACGTCCGCAGCGCTCGCAGGTCCGACCCGTTACCACATTAGAAACTGGTTTTTGTTTTTGGTAAAACATCTGACCTAAAAATAGAACTTGTGTAGGTCAGATTTTCCCCCCAATCATTCTCATTTAGGCCAGGGGTTTGTAATCTGTTTCTCTTAATAACTTAGCCAAAAAGTAATAAAAAAAACTAATGTATACATTTTAATAAACAGATAATAAATGTTGTAGCGCCTTTTTTAAAATTTTTGATTTTGATGGAACAATTCCTCTAAAAATCCACCAAAGAATGACTCCAAAACAGCCTGTGATCATTTTTAGGCCTTTAGCTTGGAAACTATTTGCTTTTCTAAAATAAGAAATTATCTTTATTGGCCAAGATTGTGGCTTCAATGTCTGACATTAGGTATAAATGTATAATATATATCATTTGCTTGATTGTTATTTTATGTATTTATTCATTTATTTATATTCAGTCATGTTTAAATTACAACATATGTATGTAGTTATATGCATGTCTATACATTTTTATTGCTCATGGTTATATTTGTATTATTAATATTTATCACCTTGGATGGAGTAGCTTGTCAATTTATAGCAATTTCTCCTTGCAGATCAATAAAGTCTTTCTATTATATTCTATCCTATAAACTTTAATCTGTTAATCAGGTTTATTTTTACAGCACATTTGGGCAACAAGGAAGTTCAAAGTGCTTTACATCATAAAAACGGAAAATATAAAACCTTTAAACATTTTAAACGTTCATGGGAATAAAATATTTTCTATAAATATCAAAGATAATGTATCAATCGAATTCATTGCTAACGTTTTTGCTAGTTCTAAGCTTGTGGCTTGCTTATTGTTGTCGTAGCAACCGCCTGCCAAGATGGCCGTATTTCCTCCAGAAACTTGAATTAGTGTTTGTGGCATGGACAACTGTCTTCTGTTTGTTTATTGATCAGTTACAATAACGAAGGGAGAACACATTTATTTGTTAAAAAATTTGTTCTTTCTTGTTGTCCAAAAGTTTTGACACAACAGGCAGTGAGGTTAATATTCCTCAGAAGTGTTTTATTTCCAGTTGTAAGGATTTAAACATATTTTAATGTAAACACTGCAGTGATCATAAAAAGTCTTTCTCTGGGGTTGTTTGTCATCTTTCTTCTCCTCCTCAGGCGGTCCAGCTAAAACCCATAAAGTCATAAAGAAAACTCTGGTGATGTCTCCAGCTGACGGAGACGGAGCCGCAGACCAGAAGGTTTGTTTCCGACCGATCGATCGCTCTCCTCGTTGAGCCGCGCCTGCCGCCGCTCACCGCTACTTCCTGTCTGTTTACAGAAGGAACAGGGGGACCTGTCCTCGTCCTCACCCAAGATGTCTTCTGGGGACAAATCCACATCAGCCGTCCCCAAGCCTTCCTCAGCAGACGGCCCTCCTTCTGCTCCTCCTCTTCCTCCTCCTCCTCCTCCTCACTCCTTCTCTACCTCCTCTGCCTCCCTGCAGCCAGCAGTGAGTCAACGACCCGACACAATTTAATTTTCTAAATGTAGCTGAGATGTAGATAATGAGGGACATAAAAAGTATTCACATCCTTTAAACTTTTCCCCATTTTATCAGGTTAACTACCCAAATTTTAGTGTATTTGTTTTGGATTTTATGCAAATGAAAGTCAAAATATACTAAATATTTTGCGGTCGGAAATCAGAAAAATATCTGTATATTCTAACAAGTAAATATCCTACAATCTGGCCCTAATATGTGCTAAAATGTACATGTAACAGAAGGGATTAGTGGGAAAAAAATCCATATTTTAGAAATATTTCCTGTTATTTTTTATTTAAAAGCAGCGGAAAAGATAAATCAAAACTAGTAAGAAAAGAATTTAAAATTGTATATTTTTGCCTAGCTTTGCCAAAAACCATCTGTTTAGTGGAAACAGATGGTGCCACATTAAAGCTGCAATATGTAACTTTTACAGAAATATGTTAGTTTTTTTACATATTTGTTAAAATTGTCACCATGTTGAAATTGATTAATATGAGACAGATAATCTATAAAATCATCAACTTTTCCACTTCCTCCTAGAGCAATTTTTACTGTCTGAACAAATGCATCACTCCTGAAAAAACAGCCAGTCATGTGCAGGAGGCAGGTTTTAGTGCTGTCAATCAACCCCGTGAACATGCTGCTAAATGTGCTTATGACAGAGAAACAACTTACCGTTACAGGAAATCTGACGGGCGTGCTAACTAACCTTAGCTTTTGAGGCAGGCTTTGAACCAGCTGTAGCACAGCAGATGGTAAAGGAGAGTGTGTGAACATCAGAGTGATTGACAGCGCTAAGACCCTCCTCTTGTCTCTGATGGCTTGTTTCTGACTGAGTGGTGAATTCCTGCAGTTAGCATTGGGAGAAAGCAGAGGAGCTTGATTCTTTCTTCACAGATGATATAAAATTGTCATAATGATTTTAGCAAATAAGTAAAAACATTTTACTTTATAAAAGTTACATAAACTGTGACGTTTGTGGTTGAAGCTGACAAGGTGTGGAAAAGGTTCAAAGGGTGTGATACCTTCTCAAAGCAACGCAGGTCAGTCTGTGGGCAGGATTAAATGTTTTTCAGTGTTTGATGATTCAACATGGCGGCGTGTTTGACGCGTCTCCGTTGGCGCTGCAGGTGGAGGCGTTCATAAAGCAGTTACCCAGAATCCTTCCTCGCAGCACAGTCCCTGACAAGAGCTTCTCCGTCCGCTCCGCTGTGCCCCCACAGGCGCCGGCGGACGCCTCCGCCGTCGGCGTGCCGTCTGCACACGGAGGCCCCGCCGCCGTCACCGCTCCTACCAATAGCGGTGGGGTGAAGGTCATCACCATGACGACGCTGCCCCAGCAGCAGGGCAGGACGCTGCCGGTGATGATTCTTCCTCAGAGCTGTTTGTCCTTTGAGGCGGATAAAGTAGCTCCACCCCCTTCTCTGTCTGCCCAGCAGCACGCCGTGGCGGCGCCGACCTCAGTGGTCCAGAAAGCTCGGGGCGCCGCCGCCAAGCGACCCCAGGAAGGGGAAGTGTCATCCGTCGGTGTCTCAGCCGCTTCCTCTCTCAGCACTTCTCCAGTTAAACGGAAACGTGGCCGGCCGAGGAAACCCCGACCGGAAGATGCGGCTCTGTCCCCATCTCCTCAGCCGCCGCCACCTCAGCCGCCGATCATCACGCCACTGACCGGCGGCGTCATCCAGAAGGCGACCTCCTCCCTGTCGTCCCCGGCGCAGACGGTGGTGGAGCTGGTGATCCAGGAGCAGCCAGGGCTGGTCCTGGGTCAGCTGCCCGCCATGTCCGACCCGGCCCACCGGCTGGTGGACCCCCGTGGAGTGGTGGTGCAGTGCCAGCCGGGCGGCGCCGCCGACCCGGACAGCCAGGTGAGGCCCGTGCTGCTCTTCCACAATCCTGGGAACCCCAGCTGGGAGCGGACCCCCATGGTGGAGGTGATCCAGAAGGCGCCGAGGCCGAACAACAACAGCGGTGGCGGCGGCGGGCTCGGCATGGTTCCGCTCCCGCCGCTGCCCGCGCCCACGCTGCATGAGGAGCAAGGCGAGGTGGAGATCACGCTGACGCCGGTGGAGGTTCACGTCAACCCGCCACCTGCCTCCACCTCCTCTGCTGCTCCTGCCTCCTCCCTCTCAATCTCCTCCACCATGGTGGTAAAGATTGAGGAGGAGGAAGTAGACAACAGCCCCCTGCCCCAGAAAGGAGGACATTAGCTTTCATCAACCACCTACTTCTGTATTCACTCAGATTTTACCTCAAGGCTCCCGCCCCCTCCTCCTTCCATCCTCGTCCTGATTGGTGGAAATCCCAGATTGGCTGGAGCACGAAAGCCAATCCAGCAGGATAAATGAAGCCAGGAAGTCTACACTTTAACTGCATGTTTGTTTGTGAGCGACATGTGGTTTACACTGCAAAAACACAAAATCTTACCAAGGATTTCTGGTCTAGTTTCTCAAACAGATATCGTAACACGTGAAACAAGACAAAACTAACAAGGAAGTTTTCAGCAAGATAAAGGAGCTTGTTTTAAGTCAACAATTCCTTAATTTTCATTTTTAACAAAAGTACTTGTTCCATTGACAGATTTCTTCACTTGTTTCACAGCTGGTACCGTGCTGTTACCTAGCAACGCCAGCCAAGCCCAGGCTGTCACCTAGCAACCAGTTCCACTGGCTTTTTTTCACTTATAACATTTTTTTCCCCTGCGACATTTATCCCTGTTAAATAAACTAATAAATGAAATGTTATAATTGCCACTATTACTGGTTGTTTTTCATCAATATTAAAGAATTATTGAATTTAAACAAGCAGCTATGTTTTCCTGAAAAGTTACTTGTAAATTAATTTCGTCTTATCTCAAGTGCACCAAGACATTTGCACTAGAAACTAGACCAAAGATACTTTATTTTTTATTCTGTGTTTTTGCGGTGTACATCTGAACCACTTCTTGTTCCTTCTTCCTTCCTTGCCTTATTCACTGTATTTTTAATCCTCCCAAAAATTTCTGTGTCGCGGTTTGTTTGTCTGTGCTTAACTTTTTAAAAAAAAGAAAAACTGAACGATAATTGTACTAAAGAAATAACACTGCAAAAAAAAAAAAATCTTACCAGGTAATTTTGGTGTAAATCTCTTGGTACACTTGAAATGAGGCACAATTAAGTTATAAGTAACTTTATCTTGACTATTACACTAAAATCAAGAATTTTGTTCCATATTATAAGTAAATAATTTTACCTACTTTGTATTTTTCATCAATATGAAGGAATTATTGACTTACCTTGCTGAACAGTTACTTATAAGTTACTTTTGTTTTGTTTCAAGTGTACTACAATATTTGCATGATATTACTTGGTGAGATTTAAATTTTTTGCAGTGTAAAAGAGGAAGAACAAAAGGTGCCATGTTTGTGAAAAGGGCGTCAGATGGTAATACGGGTTAGATCCTTCTAAAGGTTCTCTGTGCTAAATGAACCAGAACCAAGCTTTGATTCACCTTTAACTCATACAATTTATTCCTGAGGAAGTTGTTGAAGTTGTAATATTTAAATGTGTAAATGTGAATTAAAGCTTGGTTCTGCTCTGCTCTTCTAAAGAGTTCATTTGTTTTAGCAGGTTTGTGTTTTTATCTGAGTGAGCTTTGTACATGTCTCTGATTGTGTGTTTGAAAGATTAAAAACTTAAATTTACTCATTACTCAGAATAATATATAAAGTAAAATTAGACATTTTATATAGAAAAACAACAGTTTTATACATAAACTTGACAAAGTCAGAATTATTCCAGAAAACGTAGCCGGAGAGTTGGAATTGCTCCTGTAGGTTTCAGTAGATTTATTGCTAAAAAAAATAAAATCTGGAACATATGAGGTCGAGTTTGAAAATGTGAGAAAAGCTGCAGAAACAGAAAAGGTTTCCTGTAAATTGAGAACCAAAATGATGCTTTTATTTAACTGTCAGCTAAAACGCTTCGGCTGTTTGCTTAACTTAAAACCAATTAAATGTTGATATTCCACTAAAACATGCAGAATTGACCCAAATGTTGCGGTTTTCTTTAATAAAACATCAGCCCCTTTCAGGTCATACTCTGGTTAGAAACATCCCAATTAAATCTGCTTTTTAAGGGTCATTTACATCACATAAGTTCATCATGTAGGTCATTGTACAATAATTTACAACAAAGCCACATTTAACTCATGCAACTACTTTTATTTGTACTAGAAGAAGCAACAATTACTCCCAACTCTTGATGGAATGATATGTTTAATTCCTGTTGGAATTAAAACATTTAGATATTTTGACTTAAGTAAATTTGCTCAGTTTTGTGGTGCTTGGCTGGAAGATATGGCTTAAAAATAAAATTTCTGATTTTTCCATACCATACAATAAAAAAAATTGCTAACAGAAAATGTTCTCAATCATTGACTTTAGTTTCAATAATCCCTTTTATTTGTACAAGGGATTGTTAAGGCCTGGCCATTGAAATTTTTGTTAGATTACAAGAATATTGTTATGATATTAACAGAATAAAAATGCATTTTAAATGATAAGAAAATAGTTTATAGTGGACGAGATCTGACATAATCCGATCATTCTCTGTTTTTTTTTTGTTTAAAATATTTTGTTTTTCGCAGTTAATGATCATTTGTTCCTGATTAGCTAAAGCAACACATATGTCCTTATCTGTAAAAACTGATACCAAAGCATAACTTCACAAGATGCTCAACATTCCTCATTTAATTTTTTTGTTTATTTTTGTCCTAATATTACAACTGTATTCTTCCATTATTATGACTTTATTGTCATAATTATAAAAAAATAAGAATAGAAAGTCCAAATAAACAGAAGCTGTGAAATACACTTGGCAAACAAGATGGCCGAAACCCATTGGAAACCCATTTTTCCACATTGGAAAAAAGATTTTCAATAAAAATCCAGACTTTTTCAAAAATTAGATTAATCGCTAAAATTGATTTATCCCCCAGCCTGATGCTTCACTACTTTAAACTCCAATAAAAACTGACAGTGTAGAAATTTCCTGTCTGTCTTCCTGTTTCTTGGTCTGAAAGCTTCAAATAAAGGCAAATATTCAAAGGTTGACATGTATGATCTGAAAGGGGCTACTGACACCGAACAGAACTTATTAAAATAATAACAAAAAGTAATCAAAATGGGAGAATAAATTATGCAATGCAGGCTGTGAGCTAAAGAAAATAGCAAATGCTAAAAATAAAAGCTTCAGCTCAGGCAATAGAGCAAAGCACAATGTAATTTGCCACATAGCACCAACACATTGAGATGCAGTAAAATGTATTAATTATTGGGTGATATTTGCGCTGTTGTTGGTTTCTGTGGTGAAGTTTTGGATTACATGTTTAACCTACGGGTTGCTTCGCTGTTGTATGTTGCCATTGTGACCTTTGCCCCAATTCCAGCCACCTGTTGCAGCAACATCACAGTCAGCAATGTGACACCATTTTCTTACTTTCTTTGATGGCTGTCGAAGAAAATGGTTTCGCTGCCTTATTTTAACGTGATTTTTGCTAAGCTTAAGTTCAAATATCTCAATATATAAACCAAGTAACTCAGGACTGTTGGATAAAGAATAGAGGAAGAAAAAATGTTGAAGGAGTAAATTTCCATCAAAAAACCCTGAAATTTTTCAGTTGCGTTTATATTCTTTGCACAAAAAAGTACAGTTTTCACTAATTAAAGTCAAAATTGTACAATATTAAAACTTAGAAAAGTAGAAAAGAAGTTTACAGATGTTAAAAAGTTGGATATTTGCAACAAAGACATTACAATTGAGTTGGTAAGTGTAGAAGCATGCAGACATTTTTCAGAGTGAATTGTAGATTTGATCTCTTCGTCTGATACCGACACAGTTTTGGTTTTAATCGTGGAAAATTTACTCATGTTTCTTCAACGTCAGAGAACATCAACGCCTTTTCTTCATCAACTTCCAAGTTTTCTCGGGTGAAAATTTACTCCTGAACCATTTTTTTCGTTCTTTTAACCTCGAGATGAACATTTTCAACGAAAACATCTCAGATCTCTCAGACGTTGTTTTCCTAGATCTCTGTATTTTTCTCACAGTTAATATGCAAACAGATAATTTCTTCTTTCACCTTCTCATTTTTGGAGGGAGTTGCCATGGAAATGTCACATTGCTGACACTCTTCACCTCTACCAAACGTTCTGTCGCTCCACTGGTGGGCGTCTTTTTCTTCTTCGTTGGTGCTACAATGCCATAGGGCTCCATTACTTTGTCTGTCCTGCCTGTGTTTCCACCATGTGACCACAAATTTGTAAAAAGAAAGAAAAAAGGCAGTTTGTGGACTTGTGTAAAATGTGTTTCTCTCTGTCCTCACACATAGCGCTTTTTTTCTGTTGGAGGGACCCTGAAAATATTAAGACTGTTATATAAAAAAAAAATCAGCCTTGTTGCGTTGTGACGCAAGAAAACCGCTTGATTATACGCTCACTGCCCTAAATCCATGATTTAAAAGAAGCACGAATATTAATATTAGTCGTTGGCCTCGGTTTGGTGAAGTGCCAACATGATTCATCGTTGAACTGAAACAAACGTTGCACTCCTGAGAGTTTAAAGAGGAACTCTGTGTGTATATTATGAGTTTATTGTACTGAGAAAATACTCTGTCAAGTATTTATGAGTGATGTAGTACTCTGCTTAATTCTTGCACTCTGCTAGAGGCCGACATCTGCCGGCTCAGATTTTTATTTCACCAGCGTAATAACGCTGGTTTAAACTTTACTCAGTTTAGAGTTTAATAGTAATAATAATTAAAAAAGGAAAATGAACTTTGTTTTTATATAAAGGTTAAAGTAACTGTAGGGTATTGAGTGGGTAAAAGCAACATTTCACTTGTGGGCTTTGGTTGCAACAATTGAGATTTTAAAGGTTTAATGCAGCAAAGTTCAGGCAGATTTAGTTCAAAAGCATCCAGTCAACTTGTTTCTCATCTGATAGATTATGGTAGGGTTAGGGGATAAAGTTTTTGGCCCTTTTCTCTCAAGTCCATTCAGAAATAAGAATCCAAAACTGTTTTTATTTCTTAAACGGGTTCAGGAGTGAAAATGTTGCCCTTATGTATTTGTGTTAACAGCAAAATCGCATCTTTGGTGAAATTCCTGACCATTCCCCTGTGGATAGAGCGTTAGATTTCACTCCGATATATTATGAGAATAAAGTTTTAGTATTACACAAATTAGGACTTTATTCTCTAAATATTATGATTTTGTCATCTTTCTTATGACTATATTTTCTTATTATTTGACTTCACTCTCGTACTACTTTATTCTTGCAGTACTATAACTTCATTCTCATTTTATTGCACCTTAATTCTCGTAAGAGTTTATTCTCATAATGTTATGACTTCATTCTTGTAATATTTACTTTATTATTGTAATGTTATTGTTTTTTTCTTAATTTTTTATTAGAAAAATACTAATAATCCTGTAGTCCTTAGATATTCTGTGCTATTTCTTTTCATTATAGTTGAGAATTTTGTTAAAATATGGAGATAAATGTCCATAAAATGCCCCAAATTTGCATAATGCTAAATATAATTGCATTTATTTTCAGAATATTTTGAAGTACCTCTCAGTTGCATTAATTATAGTTAAATCAACCATAATTGATCTAATTATAAAACATAGACATTGTAACTCAAACTGTAGTACATCTGAGTGACTTTGTGTTGTTTTTTTTTTCTATTTTTTTTTAGTAGTTTCCATAAAGTAGATGAGAAAATTAAGACTTGCTAGATGTTTACAAGTCTGGATCTGCAACAGTTTGGACTAAATTAAATAAATTTATTTCTGTCTGTTTTAATTTGATTAAATAATGATTATTGTTCTGTCAACAAAAGTTTTTTTAAGGTGTTGTGAGATTGTTACCAAAGCCCAGTTAGAGACGATGCTGATCTGTAAGTGAAATGTTGCTTTAGGGGATAAGATGTTTTAAATAGTTCAGGTTAAAACCTGAGGATATTCAGTAGCCGATTCCCCCCAGCAGGACCATTCTGGGCCAAAATGGCCAAACTGATTGTTTATAACCTGAATTATGACTCTAATCTAGCTTTGTTTGGCGCTCTCACTCATTTATCTGAAGAGATTTATTTTCAAATGCTGTTTGCAAATGTTTGGAAGGAGAGCTATGCAGTAAAACAAACGTTTCTGATGTTAGTTTCCATTCTGATCTGGAGTTTTTACTTCAGGGGAAATAAACAATGAGTTATCTTATAACACGTTGACGGAAAGGTCAGAGTTTTGTCAGCTGGTTTGCTTGAAAGTAATCAGAAATGCCTCGAATTTTAAAGAGAAAAACCGAGTTTGGATTCAGGCAGTTCAAACGCCAGCGTGATCTTTTCTCTGAGCAAGTGGAAGTAAAATTACAGGAACTTTGAATGTTTGAAGCTTAAAAGAAGAGCGAGTATTTGCAGTTTGAGATTTAAAAAGATCAGGAGGTGGAATTGGTGATGGTGTTGATAGAAATGGTCTCAAATGTTTGGCATGCCTCGTTTTGGCTAACTCTGGTCCAGCATGGCCTTGCTAGCAGTCTGCATGGGGAACCGAGCTTTGAACGTGCAAAGCAGAGGAAAACTTTCACTGTGGAAATCCAGAAACGGGTCAGTTTAGCAAAGATAATGAATCGGGATTCGGGTATTGGTGCGATGATGCTGGAGAATCAGACCAAGTCACGCAAACGCTCTACGATGGCGCTTTTGTTTACACACTGCAAAAACACAAAACCTTACCAAGTGTGTTTGCTCTGGTTTCTACTGCAAATATCTTTTTACACTAGAAATAAGACAAGACTAACTTACATGTAACTTTTCAACAAGATATAGGAGCTTGTTTAAGTCATTTTTGATGAAAAAGTTCTAGTTCCACTGGCAGCTTATTTCACATATAACAAGATATTTTTCCATATATACAACTAGTTCTTTTTCATCAATTTTAAGGAATTATTGACCTAAAACAAGCTGCTATATTTTGCTGAAAAGTTTGTAAGTTTGTTTTGTCTTACTTCAAGTATACTGAGATATTTGCAATAGAAATTTCACCAAAAATACTTGGTAAGTTTGTCTTTTTTTGCAGTGCAGCCTGGTGTCACTTTTAACTCCAAAGTATTGTCACTAATTTTGCTAATATAAAAAACATAGTTGTTAAAGTAAATGAAATAAATGTCCAGCCTGCTCAAAATAATATTCAGATGACTGGATTGGCTGTGATTAAAAACATAAAATTAGCTTTTTTTTACTTTAAAAGTTGACAATAGCTGCCTTTATTAAGATTTTGTTATGTAATATCTGTTGGAAACAACATAGAATGTCGAGAGGATCAATAAAATCGCTAATAAATTGGAAGATGATCAACTGCAGTTAATGTAATGACGGTGAACTCTGATGTGAAGGAAGCTGTTAGCTGATAAAAACCCACTCAAGAAAGTCTAAACTTCAGCAAAAAAACATTTTAAAAAAAGATTCTGCCGCTGAGCTTCCTCTGGAATTCTGGGTAATGTAGTCCTTGAGTGGGGATTTGACACAGAGCAACTTTTTTTGTTTTGTTTTTAAATTGTCGCTCTCCAAATGAATTTGAATAATCCTTGTTTTATTTTGCTGTTGGTCTTCTGTTCTGCGTATTGCTGTGTGTCTTTGCTGTTTCAGACAGTTGTACAGCTTGTTGTTGTGCAGTCGTTTCCCTCCTTCTTACAGTTGCTCTAAAAATCTTCCTGCTTTGTTTTATTTGTGAAAGACACTGCCAGCTCTTCGCATGGTTTCCCTGTGGCTGTTTGTTGGGTTCTCTTTATTATCTCCTGTAAATGTTGATTTTATTTTTTTCTTTTGTTAACCTGCTGGCTTTGTTTGTTTTTATTTTATATATATATATTTTTTGCACTTTTAATGTTCCATAATGAGGCTGAGAAAAATATGTTTTGGCTTGGAGATGATATTTTTGAGTGAAATGCACCTTTTTTTGCCCTGTTTCTGTTGTGAAATTAAAAAGAGTGACAGAGGAGAGAAGGCAGAACATTAATGTGAATCTATTTTCCTACATTGATGGAATAAAAGACGTGACGTTCATTTATTTTCTGGTGTTTACTTTATTCCCTCCATGATCATTTGTCTTTCTACTCTATTCTAATCTTCTCTTTAATTCTGAATTAAAAATGTTTATTTTTTTGAAAAGGATATAAAAAATCTTAAGCGTGGTAACTGAAAGGTTGTCCTGATGGGGTGACGTTAAGAGCTGTGTGGGAAGACAGGATTGTCGTTTCGGTCCAAAACGGAAACAACCAAAAACAGCTGCTTTGTCAAGTCACCTGGAAGAACCTCATACCTGATGACGTCTTAACTTCAAAATAAAAGGTTTTCCTTTCCATCCGTTTCAAACTGACACCGAATGAGAAGAATTATAATAGTATAAAGGTGGAAAATAGGAATGAAATGAGTAGAACTGGGGCTGCACAGTGGCGTAGTGGGTAGCGCTGTTGCCTTGCAGCAAGAAGGTCCTGGGTTCGATTCCCGGCCCGGGGTCTTTCTGCACGGATTGCATGTTCTCCCTGTGCATGCGTGGGTTGGCCCGGGGTCTTTCGCCTCCCACAGTCCAAAAAGGTTTCTGGCCTTCCCAAATTCTCCCTAGGTGTGAGTGTGTGTGTGCATGGTTGTTTGTCCTGTTTGTCTCTCTGTGTTGCCCTGCGACAGACTGGCGACCTGTCCAGGGTGAACCCCGCCTCTCGCCCGGAACGCAGCTGGAGATAGGCACCAGCAACTCCCGACCCCGTTAGGGAGAAGGGTGACAGAAAATGGATGGATGGATGGATGGATGAGTAGAACTGTCTTCATTTACTGAGATAAAAGGCAAAACATGAAAATATAAACTATTTCATGTCTGGACAACATTTTAATCATTTATTTCTATATATTTAATTTTTGAAATTGAGATAATATTCAGAAATTAACACGATGTAGAGCTATGCATTAATAGACATTTTTTTCATTTTGTTAGTTTAGTTTAATCTTTTGGTTTAATAATTTATATTTTTTCGTACATTAGTAATTTAATGTGCTTTTATTGTGAACATTTTACCGGAAGTTGCAGACTGTACCCAACGGTCGTCTTTACGGATCTTGCGTCACTGCTTCTTTAAAGCAGGGAGCCGTGAACGGCCAGGCCACGGAATCCCGGAGCAGATGGACCGTGACGGATCCTAAAAACACGGACCAGAACCCGCTCCACAACCTGGATTAAATACCGGGACTTAGCTGGGGGGTTAAAACAGATTAAAACTGGATAATAACCTTGTGTTTAGGAGCTTTTGATCGGAGTGAAGGCGCTCAAGTAGCCGGGTAAGTCCTCTCTTTTCCTCGGTATTTTCACTGCGTTTCACTTTTTCTGTTTTCGTTCCGGTTCTGTTTTTGCTAGTTTCGTTAAACCGCTGTTAGCATTGCGGCTTCTTCGGCTGCTCCGTCGTTAAATCCACGGGTGTGGGCCTTGTATAGCCCGGTTATCGTCCTCCTTCCTCCAGTTTGTTTTCATCAGGAGGGAGCGGCTCTCCTCCTCCTCCTCCTGTCCTGCTGGCAGCCACTCTCCTGTATCTTCACAAGACACTTTCATTTCAAATTGATCCAACTTTTATCCTCAAAACGACATTTCTATCCTCACTTTTTCATATCCTATTGTTGGTTTATACGGAACTCTGCATGGATCTTATATTTACTAAAAAAAAAAGATTAAAAATCAAATCCATAAAAATGAAATATCCATATCATAGTTTTAAGAATATGTATTTTATTTTGCCATTTTTAGTTTGAGTTTTGAAACTAACTCTTAATGTTGACAAAGAAAGAGTAAGTCTTATTTATATTGACAAATATATACTGACAATTTAATCTCTTCCTAAAAAGGCGAATTTTATTTTGAAGAATATTCACGAGCTTTATTGTGAAAGTTCGTTTTTAACCGTGTCCGGCCCCTGTACGTGGTTACCATGGTTTTTCCCACCTTTTTTAACCACTGCAGGTGTGACGGGCAGAATATGCTTAGTTAAATTCATAGCGATCCAAATAAAATGGCCACTACTGAAAAACTGCATGTTGCCTCAAAAGACATTTAATTCATGGTGATTTTATATTTCTACTTTGATTATAATTTAAGATGTGTTGATGTAAATGTAAAGAAGGTTAAGAGTGAAATAACATAACATTTTACGAGCTGAATTTTGTTGCTTATTTGCGTTACAGAGGGATTTAACTGAAATCTAGCAACTTTACAGCAGTAGTAGAAAGATAACCTGAAGGCAAATAACATTTCCAATCATTTAAAATGAGTTTAATTTAAGGCTGTTGTACACATCTGCCAGCTATGTGGCGCCATGATGAGCTCCGCCACCTACTTGTTGAGACTGGGATGATATGAAAGACATTTTCCGGTTCATCCATAAAGCTACACTAACATTAATTATCCAAAGCGCAGCTGGCCGCAGTGTGCAGTCAATCTGCTCACCTGTATAAATTCAATCTGGAGAGACTCAAATGGAGAAGAGAGCGATTAGAGGGTTTACTTATCATGTATGAATTGGAGTCTTTGGCGCTCGGGCCCCGGCTGAGGAAATCGGGCAGAGATTGCGATAAGCTCAGATAAGCGTTCCCGCCGCTGATAGAAACGTCATCCCCCCGGGACCCGACACTGGTGGTGGAGGTCAAAGAACGATGCATCTTTAAAGAGCTGGCAGAGTGAAGGTGGAGATGGGGTGGAGGTGGGATGAGCTCGGCTGACAAGCGGAGGAATCCTTGGCTGGAGATCCTTTTCAGCTGGGGCTTGAATGATGACCGGATGAGACGCGGCTTGGACTGCGTTGATTGGTCACGGCGATGCATGACGTGCGCTGATTGAGAGCTGTGGGTTACTTGGTTAACGAGTCTTCCAAATTGAATTTACCCCTAGGCTTCATTACACCCGCTGCGCTCTTCCCCACTGTTTGCTCTGAACTGGTCACCAGGAAGCAGACTACCGGACTCCAGTTATTTTAAGGCGCTTATTGGTCCCCTGAAAAACGACAGAGACCCAGACATTATCATCAATCAATGAAATCATCCCAGGCTGAACTTGAAAACTGGACGTTATGCCGCCAACACTTGGCTTTCGTCAACAACTCGGACAGAAGTGAGAGCTCCATGCAATGCAAGTAATAACCCGGCCAGAACACGGCGCTAAATAATAACATATAATTTAACGAAGCTTCGAGGCACATACATTTTCCTCAAGCTGCCACTTCGAGGAATTTTAATAATTGAGGTACTTGAATCACTCGAGGAATTGTTTAATTGCAATTTTTGTTCCGTCCAACTGAAATTTCAAACTTTATCTTATTACAAGGTTCATTTTCACAAAACATTCACTAAAATGATATAGATAAAAAAAGCTTGTTTTGAAAAATATTCTATCTTTTGCCATCCTACTACTTATGAATTAACAGAAGTAGTGATTTGTTTTAAAACAGAATTGCCTCAGTAAGAGTTAGAGATACTAATTTGTAATATATCACCTTCAGAATATCAGAGTTTGCTATAGTCATATTGCTAACAATTACTTGGACGGTAGTAACTTTTGGCTAGCATATTTCAAGTGTTTTGAACATTCATTTTTGGTTTTAATGTAATATTTAGCCAGTTGCATTGATTTATATAGACTGTTCAGACAATTAATCGGATTTAAAAAAGAAGAGATGCAAATAAACAAATAATTAAATTTCCTTTTTAAATAAGAAAATATTTTTTTTATTGCCAAACATGCAACAACATGACATTAATTTAATAAATCTGAACCATGTGACGCTAAAAATTGATGAGTTTAAACATTTACAGACAAAATCATTTAATCTTGAATGCACCATTCAAATAGTTAATTTACTTAAACTAGTATGTTGGTTGATTATTATTATTTTTTTTTTTTTTAGCAAATGGCCTTTTTTTGAGTCTGTGTATTCACAATTAATTGATTACTAAATTAGTTGATGGTTATTTCAATAGTTGATTGATAACGATTACTCCGATTAATCATTTCAGCCCTGAAGTCAAAATAAAAGCATCATGAGAGAGATGGTAAAATGAACACAGGCTTCTCGCCACAAACGAGTAAAGTTTGTCACTATGAACGTGTTTATTTAGGAATGTATGTTTTCTGTGGGTCGTTTAAAAAAGGAACATGGCTGACATGGATTTTACTTCCTGATGCAGAGTGGAAGTGACAGCTGGATTGTTGTGCAGTGGTTCTCGTCAGCGCGGCTCAGATAAACCTCACACTTTGCCCCGAGCCGCACACGTCTTCCTCCTCCATCGCTGCGAGGACGCTGCGTTCACTGAGTCTGTTCGAATCAGTCTCAGCCCCTGACCTCTGAACTGTTTCATCATTCGCTTCCCTGTGTGAAGTATCAAAGCAGCTCCTGAAATCACATCAACTCTGGATTTAAGCAAATGCTGCATTTTAATAATTGATTATTCGTCAGTTACTGTGACGATTAATCAGATAAATTTGGCAAATTTTTCATTGAACCACTTTAACCCTTTCACACAATATTTGAAATGCATTAAAATATAATTTTGTGGATTAATTAATGAACATCAAAAGGTGCTTAATAGATTTTTTTGTATTATCATTTCTTACACAATTTGAACCAGGTGAAGGTAAAACTATCCCAATTGATTTCTAGGTAGAACATATTTACAGACAAGGATTGTATATTGTCAGTTGATTATTTAAATAACAGATTAATCACATTTAATTGTTTTAGTCTTAACTTAAACATCTTAAACTTAGACTTATTAAATCTTCTGCTCACAGTTTAGGATGCTTTTTACAAAACAAATTGAATTGGATCTAAAATGTAGAATTAGTTTGAAGTGCTGTCTCCCTAAACAGTTCATTTCATTTTAAAAACTGAAAAAAAATCACCCACTTTGCTTTTAAAAAGCCCTTTAAATTGTTATTTACAACTCCTTCTATCTGGAAAGCTTTTGAGTCTTGCCAGGTTGTGTCTACACCCCATTGTTCTGGCTAATTAAGCAAAGTGAATCCGAGTGTCTGAACCTGAGTTCTGCAACCGGATCGGTCGGCCAGTGAGACCTGAGATCCTCCTCAGACGTCACAGAAGAGAGCGGCGATCAGAAACAGCTGCAGGATGTGAATCCCAGCACTCATACAAAACACAAATCTGATAGAAACAATTTACAGGGGGTCGGCACTCCCCTGCGTAAACGACGTCACCGTGACAACAGCCTCCACATCTGGAAAGCATCAGTAGTGTGTTAGCTCAACACTATCTCTGCAGTGGGATGATCTCATGCCCAGCTGTGTGTGATCAGGGACTCCTTTAGGAAGATGAAGATCCTTAGGGTGCATTCACACCGGCTCTGTTTGGTCCGCTTTAATTAAACTCAAGTCTGTTTATTTAGAAAGTCAGATTTGTTTGGGAAGGTGTGAACGCACCATCGAACTCTGATCTGGACCAAAAAAGCAAACTCTTGTCAATCTAAAAACTGGAGATTGTTCAAAAAGCAGGAAGTGGACTGCAGCGCAGACAATTTTGGGTAATTAAAACCAAAACAAACATAAGAGTCTAATGCCAGCGGCATAACCCTGTTTGATACAAAATTGGAAATAAAAGATGCAAATAAACAATTCAAGTTCCTCTTAAGAAAATAAATTTTTTTATTGCTCATATTTTTTCAGTTTTGGCTCAAATACTAAGTTTTTTTTTTTTTTTTTTAGCCTGTATGCTGAAATTAATAACTTACTAAATTAGTTGATATTTCAATAATCAGTTAATTACGATTAATCCGATTAATCGTTTCATACCTAAAATCAATATAAAAGTTAATAGGCAAGAGAGAGAGTAAACAAATGCAAACTTCTCAAGACAAAAGAGAAACCCTACAACTGCTAAAATCTGACTCTACTCTATTTTTGTTTACATTTTGTGGTTTTTGTGTTGTTTCCTTCAGTGGTTCCTGGTGCAGCGCCCCCACAGGCAAGGAGAGGAACAGACTTTTCAATTAGTTTGGTTCTTTTCACCCAGGACAGTATGGAAGTGAACCGCAGCAGCTGATATTATAACAAACGTTGCAATTTTAGCCTCCGGATGTTTTCAAACCGAGTCTACTGAAAACATCCGTAGTCATAAAAAAACAAAAGTAACAGGCGTTCATTGATGAACTTGTCAATAAATCAGAGTTGTAGGTTCCCTCAGTGTGTAGAGAGAAAGAATTGAGGAAGACTTAAAAATTCAGTTTTTTTTTGCTGGGTTCTTTCATCAAAAATGATTAAAATAATTGAAAATGTATCTTCAGTGAAGAGGCATCATGATCTGTAAACAAAAAGAAATGTGAGGGAGCCGTGCGCTGTGACTGATGAAACATTTAAATAGAAACAAGACGCCTCCTCAGGGTGCAAACACACGGGGAGGATGATGATGGTGATGATGCACATCGCCTGCGTCACGCCGTTGGCACACCAATCCAGCATGGAGGACTTCCTGGCCTGCCTCCTGCCATGTTTGATGCTGCATCACAGATATGGATCATTTCCTGAGTCGAATAGCAACTAGTTATATTTACTGAAAAAAATTCACATGTAGGAGTATTTTTACTATGCTGTTATTTTATTAGGCATCTCTACTCTTATTTGAGTAAAATTTCTGGTTTTGTTTACCCACCGAATGAAAAACAAACATGTTTTAATCATAAATTCACCAGACAAAGACCTGCTGTTTCTGTTAAAGTTTCATCAGTTTCTTATTGACAGAAACTGATTTGGAAAAATTTAGCTTAGTTTGATTATGTTTTATTTTGTTTATAAATTATTTTCAGAAAAAAACCCCAATTTTTTTTTTTTTAAATAACTTTTAAATGTTAAATGATTGATGTTTTGATCTCAGTACTTCAGTCACTTTATACTTTTTACTCTTTAGTAATTTCTCGACGGGCTACTTTTTACTTTTACATTTTTTGAGTTAAATGTAAAAGTAGAGAAAGAGACCTATGTCATAGAGACATGGAGGTCTACGTCATAGAGACATGGAGGTCTACGTCACAGAGACATGGAGGTCTACGTCATAGAGACATGGAGGTCTACGTCATAGAGACATGGAGGTCTACGTCATAGAGACATGGAGGTCTACGTCATAGAGACATGGAGGTCTACGTCACAGAGACATGGAGGTCTATATCTATGTCATAGAGATCTATGTCGTATGATTATTTCTGATCCTGATTTGGACTCTTTACGTGAACAGACCAGTTTTATTCGGATGATGGCAGAAAGTCGGACAGATCTCACATTTCACATTATTTGTTCTTGTTTGAAATAAATAAACTAAATAACTGGGCGAATGTTGCTACTTACTATCCAATAATATACTGTACAGCCGTAATATTTACATTTTCTCTTCTTTTTGTAGGCCTTTCTTCCCAAAATGGCCGACACCGAGGTCTCCTTATCCCCGGCGCTCCGCCCGCTCCACATTAGCCCCGCCCACTCTGCCCAGCCGGCGCCGCCAACCTCCTCCTCTCCTACCACTTTCTCCTGTCCTTCCTCGCCCTCCAGTGCCTCTTCCTCCTCCTCCTCCTCTTCATCCTCCTCCTGCTCTGAAAGCTCCTCAGACTGCCCCAACCACCATCACCACCACCACCACCATCACCATCCTCGCCCTCAGCTCCAGCTGCCACCGCCGCCGCCTCTCAGCGAGCAGCCGTCGTCGCCCAGCGCCAGCCCGCGCAGCTCCAGCCCCAGCGGCAGCATCGGCAGCACCGGCAGCCTGGGCAGCAGCAGCGAAGGCATCGGCAGCAGCGGCGTGTCGAGCGGCGGCGACCAGCGGGGCCCCAGCCCGCTGCTGGACGTCATCTCCGAGGACGCCATGGAGATGGACCTGGTCGTCGATCAAGGTAGCGACTTCCAAACAAACGGGGCAGATTGAAGTTTCCGTCTGATGTAAAAACGGATCGTAAAGTCATTTCTCCCGGACGAAGGTCCAGATTTACGGCTCAAAGCTGATAATTTTTAGCTGTAAACAGAAAGCATGAAACGATTTAATTAGATTTGAGGTAGCTGTAGCTATAAAACCAAATTAATTTAAGACACAAAAATAAGGCATGTTAAACATAGGGCTGTCACAATAATTAATAAATCAATTAATTACATGAAAAACTACAATTAACTCAATAATTTACATTTGCATGATTTATTGGTCTTCAGTCTGGCTCATTGGCCTTAACTTCAGACTTCATAATTCATTTTGTTGTTTTCTTTATTTAATTTTGATTTTTAAAATTTATTCCCGTTTTTGCATTATTTATTTAAGAACTGCTTGCTATATATTTAGCAGAAAACCCAAAAATTGCTTGCTGTCTTTATAATACACTTAGTTCTATATTTAGCTAATTAGCTAAATATTTAGCTTGAGACAAAAATATTTTGGTTCAAGCCAAATATTTAACATTAACTAAATTTAGTTCGACTAGAAATGCTAGCTAAATATGCTAAATGCTAGCATACTAAATATTTAGATTCTTAGCTTTTCTGCAAATTAGTTTGCAGAAAATCAGAATTGTGAGGTAGATATTTAGCAGGGAACTGAAATATTGAATGCTCTGAAAAGCAAAAGTGTGAACTCAATGTTTATCGTCTTCACTAAATATTTAATTTGAAAGATAAATATTTATTTTTTAAACTAAATATTGAGCTTGTGAATTAAATATTTAGTTTGACGTTTATAAAAGTAGGAATAATGTGAAAGTATGACTTTGAAATTATTTCTCTATGACCTCCTAACTAAACCATATTGTTGCGGTTATATTTAACGTCGCCGACTTCATAAATGCGATGAAGACGAATTGCTGACAGATCTTCATCCACTTCCTCCTCTTCCTCCAGTGATTGACCCTGAGGTGGCTCTCAAGGCTTGTCAGGAAGTTCTTCTTAAAGTGAAGCTGCTGGACAACAAACAGCAGCAGGACGACCAGAAGCAGAACCAGCAGCAAGCGGAGACGACCGACTGCTGCGGCCCGCCGTGGCACGTGAACCCCGACACCAGCTCCATCAAAGAGGAAGAGGAGGAGAACGACGACGAAGGACAGAGAGAGACTCCTGCCATCCAGAAGCAGACGCCTCCTGCGGCGCCGTCCGAGTCGCCTTCGCCGTCGTCTTCCAAGCAGTCGTGGCTGCTGCGGCTGTTCGAGTCGAAGCTGTTCGACGTTTCCATGGCGATCTCTTACCTGTATAAGTCGAAGGAGCCGGGCGTCCAGGCGTACATCGGGAACCGGCTCTTCAGCTTCCCGGACGGCGAGGTGGACTTCTACCTGCCACAGCTCCTCAACATGTACGTGCACATGGACACGGAGGTGGGCGACGCCATCAAACCTTACCTGGTGAGTACACACACACACGCACACACGCACACACACACACACACACACACACGCACACACGCACACACACACACTGCTGGTGACGCCGCATTACGTCACAACACCATAATATGGAATAATGTATTAAAATGTGGCTTCATAATGTAATAAAACATTGTTAAAACTTCATTATGCAATAATCAACGCAATATGTAATAAAATTCTTGAGCATGTTTTGTACTTTCTCCCACCTTATGTAATAACATTATTTCATTTATGCTGACATTACAAATGGTGGGGATCACAGCAGTTTGTTTCGTTTCTATGACGGACGGTGTGGAGCAGGAACAGTAGTAAATTTCTGCCAAAAAACTAAACGTTTTGAGATCAATCTCAGTAGTTTTTAAGAAAATGTTTGGAAATTTCTGAGCTGCAAAATTCTGAGCTGGAAGAGGAAAAACTTTTGGGTTTGATGTTTGAAAAAAAAAAAAAAAAAAGGTGAAAATCAAGGAAATTATTTTTCAGAAAAAACAACAAAATTTAGAGTAGAAAGTTTGCAAGTTAAACACGCTGATATTTTGGGGTTAAAAATTGATTTCAAAGTACAAAAAAATAAAAACATTTTGTACTTTTGAATCAAACATTTTCCAAAAGCTTAACATTTGTGACTTTACATGCTCAGAAAATATATAATTTTTTTTTCAAGAAAACTGAGATTAATTTCAAAATCTGTTTTTTTTTCTTGCTGATTTTTGACTTTTGAAGCTCACAAATTTATGAGTATTTTCTTTTTTTAGTTCTTTGGCAGGAAAGAAGTGCATATTGAGCCCATCTACAATGGGCTTAATATGCTGTCTTACATTTCTGTAAAATAAACTAAAATGCTGACCTCAGGATATTGATTTCCTACATCTTTTCTCATTCACACCATAATTTCGGCGTTGCAGAAGCCAATCTTGTGATCTGTTCCTCAGGTCCACCGCTGCAGGTCCAGCATCACCTTCTCCCTGCTGTCCGCCTGGTTGCTTGGCGCCTACTCCTCCGACATGCACATCTCCACGCAGCGCCACTCCAGAGGCACCAAGCTCAGAAAGCTCATCCTGTCTGACGACCTCAAGCCGCGGCCGGACGAGCCTCGGTCCGTTTCAGGGTCCGTCTCCGACAGCCCGCTGCCCTCGCCGCCCCACGGCCACCGCCGCCACAACAGCAGCAACGTGGACGCCTGCGGCTCCCCGGACGGCCCCGACCACGGGGACGTGTTCGTCTCTCCGTCCAGGAGAACCCACCAGAGGTCCAAGTCCGACGCCACCATGGCGAGCGGCTTCCCCGGCGCTGGGCTCAGGCGGGCGGGCAGCAACCCGAAGGTTGAGGCTGTCCATGAAGAGGTGAGACATCACGTCAGGACGGGTTTCTGCTGCTATAAATGAATAACAACCAGCAAATTACCACAAACACTTAACCAATATCTACAGATAATATTCAATAATTTCACTGTACTTCAGAACTGCACAGCATTCTGGGAGTTGCAGGCAGAGGAAAGACTTTAGCGGCTTAAACTGTCGGGGCCAGCTAAGGCTAAGCTAAGTTGGTAGAATTTACTAACTCACTCACTCTGGTTACCTAGCAACCCACTCATTCCTTGGTTACCTAGCAACGCCCTGCTGAGTGACTGGCGCAGCAGCAGTTTAAGTTTTCACCACGGTGCCTCGTAACTGCCTAAAAACAAAAACGTTCTCATGGAGCTAAAACTGACAAGTTTTCAATTTTAGCCGTAAATATTAAAAATACAATCAATAATTATTGATATCGACTGATATGAATCGCTTATAAATGTTTATGAGCCATATTGTCCAGCCCTAGCTAGCAGTCGTCATTTATTGTGAAATTTTACTATCATAAGGATTTTTATTTATCATTGTCTCAATTAATTTTAGATGATGCTTTAAAAAACTGACTTTATTGGAAACTGGGTTTTTTTTAAGTATTTTTTCCACGGTTTGTTCCACAAGATCATTAATAACTATCAGTAAATTTGAAAATATGATTAAATGTAGTTATTGTGTGCAGTTTGATGTTACTTAACTACATTTCCACAATTGCAAAAACGTGTGTGTGTGTTATTTAACATTAGTGTAATATTGAGGAAGTTTTGCAGACATTTTGTAATGGAAACGCTGCCGGTTTGGATTCCAGATGTTTTTCACGTTGCACAAAATTTGCAGATGATCTAAAAGCACCAGGAACAAACTGATTCTGAAGGAAAGTCATCCAAAATAAGCCCCAAACAATCCAAACGAAGCAGGAAAATCTGATGGTTGTCTGGTTTTTAACGGATACAGACGGTTTTAGCTGAAAGTAAACAGGAATCAAATGAGGAAGGACAAACTGGTTTCCATTTAAAGTTGGCAAAGAAGTCAAAAGATAAATGTGTGTTGTCACATTCCAGGTTGGCAGGTTGGTCACATCCTGGTTGAGAGCCAGACGTTTTCTGTGACGTGTTTGGAGAAAATACCTACTTAAAGAAACAACTGCTGTCATTTTTGTTCTCATTTTCCACTTGATCTGAAATTTATTAGTCGATTCTGGTTTGGAAAAGCTGAATCTGAGAAATAAAGCTCCTGCATTCGCTGCAGCTGAACTTTTGAACTGCCGATAAGGAAAAGCTGCTCTGTTTGATTTTGATCTCGCTTCCTTTGCCGAACTAGAAAGAAATTCTGATGCAGATTACAGAGTAACCAACCGAGGCATTGAACCGAGAAAGTCAAACGTTTTCTCTGAGTTTGGCTGCAGACGTTGAGACGTTAGGAATGTTTGCTGCTTGAAATGACGGACTGCGGCTATCAGCAGGTACTTTCAGGTTCAGCTTGTTTAACTTGCAAAAGAAAAGGGAGAGGGACGGACACCTGGCTGGGAGACGGATGTGTCCAACTGGATGTTGATGCAACAAGATCCGAGCTGCGTCAAACATTTGTTTACAGTGGGGCTTCAGGAAGGCCCATTCCGGTGGCATCAAATGAACTCCTGGTTCGGAATCAGATTCAAAGTTTGACTTTAAAGCTTCGCTCTGATTTGGTGCAGCCCTTTCTTTCAACTCTTTGTCTTTTATTGCTGACGGGAACTACAGAACTGTGTTTTCCGTCATCTGAAATGCAGTTCTTCTCTGTTATCTTGTACCTGAAAGGCGGAACCTCAATTTTTGAAACTTCCTCTTTTGTCTCTTTGCATCACAAAGAGATGAAAGTGGACTGGAGAGAAGTTCAGGGAGGAACATGAGACGCCGCCGCCACCAAGCAACATAAACTAGCTGTTGTGAAAGGAGTGGTTGCCATGGAGACGGAGCGGCGGCGGTGGTTGGGTTTTGATAAGACGAGTGTCTTATTGCGGCGGGAGGACGCAGATGCAACAGATGCCAGACTCCATTTAAAATATCCATGATGAAAATGCAAACTACTCTTAACCAGCGAGGTTTTTTTTGTTTTTTTTTAAATGAAAATTAACTTTTGAGCAATAATTAATTTGTCAGATGTTAATTTCCTGTTTCTGGTTGTTGCACATTTTCTTCTTCTTATCATTTGGTGGTGACACTCTGAAGATGTTGCAACAAAAAGGGGCCGAGATGATTATTATATCATAATGTTTGCAGACAGTTATTCTTCCTAAAGTACATTTGAGTTCAGTGTTTGACCTTCAGCCTGGTTTGGTCTCAAACAAATGATGTAAAAACTAAAAACACTTTAACCAGAATTCATTTTATTGTCATCGAGCACGAAAGAGAGCACAGCAAAACTTTGAGTTTATTTGCTGTAAATCTTTGTACAAATTTTTGTTAATAATCATAGAATATACAAAACTGGTCATGAATTTATGACAATAAATCACAATAGACACATAATCAATATTAATCGATAATACATCTGATAGAATATTAAATAATTGATCCAGAATCAAGTAAATTAATGTACATCATTTTTTTTAGATACTTCTGAAAAGAAATTGAGAAATTTTCTAGAAAAAAGTTGCAAAAATTTTCAAGAAAAACATCAAATTTTTTCTTTAATTTTATAAACTTTCTGGACATTTTTTCAACTACAAAGTTGAAAAAATATGAAACAAATTTCAGAATCTTTCCAGAAAAAAACCAGGAAAATTCGAGTTTGAAAAGTAGAAAATTTGCTGGAAAAACTCAAATTGTAAGATTAATCTCATAAAATGTTTCAAAAGCTGAAACTTTGCCAACTTCTGAAATATTTCAGAAATTTGTCTCAAAATTTAAAATTTTTTATGGCAAATTTTTGAGAAACTTTTTTTGTTTGTTTTGGTGTAAATTGGCTCCTTTTTAAAAAAAATGTTTCCCATTCAAAGACCTGAAACTCTGTTGTGTTCCTGTGGCGTTAGAGAGGCGTGGCAGGGATTATCGGGTCGTTTGTTGTTTTGGTTCCACTTTGTGAAATCTGAACCCGTTTGCAGCCGGAGCGTCTCCGACCTCAGAGGGAGTTCGTCAAGTCTCTGTTCTGCATCGGGAAGCGTTTGGCCACGCTGCCCACCAAAGAGCAGAAGACGCAGCGGCTGATCTCGGAGCTGTCGCTGCTCAACCACAAGCTGCCGGCCCGGGTTTGGTTACCGACCGCCGAGCACCAGCACCACGTCTGCCGGGTCCCGCACACCCAGGCCGTCGTCCTCAACTCCAAGGACAAGGTCTGTTCAGACGCCCCCTTTACTCTGAAGTCCCCAAGTAAAATATAGAGCAACAAGATGTCGGAGGTTTCCTTTAAATGATTTAAACTCATTTTCATTTTGGTCCAGATTAAGATTATTAATGTTCTTAAAGGGCCGGTACTGCCGTAATTGATAAAACCCATTAACACACTGTTATAATATTAACAATTATCTGTCCCTTCATTTAAAATTAAATTATACTAAAGACCTTTTTAAACATTAATCAAAGAATTTGCTTTTTTAAATTACTTTTTAAATCACTGATTTTGTGCTTAAGTATGACAGTAAATATGGCTTTGTTTTACTCACCGCGTCAATGATGAAACATAACTAGGTCAAAGCCAAAGCAGCAGGTAGTAGAAGTAAGAAATACTGCCACCTGTAGGTGGGAGTTGGCATCACTTCAATCGTTTTGATGTTCAATAGCGTACAAATATGTTTCAGTCTCCTGTTTTGCAGTGAAAAAACTTATTAAATATTGTTAAAATATTAATAAAAGGCTGCATTCAGTGAGTCTTTCTTAAAATTGACTGACATGTTTTCACATCAGTCCCTCCAAGATTTTGTGATTGTTTTTGTGGTAATTTAGAAATATTTGCAAAAATATTTTGCAATATTTGAGCTTTTGTGTGACTGTAAATGTGACTTTATTTAGTTTTTTGTTGCTCTGCGTATCATTCACAAATTTTTACTTGAACTAAAGTGAGCAGCAGGTAGTAGAAGTAAGAAATACTGCCACCTGCAGGTGGGAATTGGCGTCATTTGAACCGAGTCATTTCTACATTAGAAGAAAACCTGTTGGAGGTTTTAAAAGATCCAGCAGATCCAAATATCCACAGGTTTAGATTAAAGCCTAAACCTGGAAAGAGTTTAAATTTGATGCTTTTTCTAGAATCTGGAGAGTAATGGACTCATTAGATGTGAATATATTGGATGTGCATGCCGCACTTTCCAGCTTTTTTAGTGTAAAAATGTGAAGATCAGCATCATTTTCTTTCCACCTCACTGTTATCCAGCACTTTTTGTTCTCCCACATAAAACAACATCTGAAATGCATTAAAGTTTGTTAGAAAAATGGTAAAAATATCATTAAAAACATCTGTTGTGTGTTTGTTCCTCTTCCTTCAGGCTCCGTACATCATCTACGTGGAGGTTCTGGAGTGCGACAGCTTCGAGACGTCGCCGGTTCCCACGCGGATCCCGGAGACCCGGATCCGCTCGGCGCGCTCAGCGGAGAACCTGGACTGCGGCACGCCCGGTAACGGCAGCAGCATGACCTCTGAGCACAGAGCGGGAAGTTTCTCCACCGTGCCGAACTACGACAACGACGACGATGCCTGGGCAACCGACGACATCGGACAGCTGCAGGTGGAGGTAACGGCGTTCAGGCTCCTCTACGACTGCATTTTTCCACAAATCGATTAATCAGACAGAAATTTTTTTTTTTAACAATTTAGCCTTTTTTATGCAATATTAGAAATACATTAAAAGAGGCAAATAAACAAATAATTACTTTTTTAGACAAGAAGATAAACATTTTATTGCCTAAAAATTCAATAAAATAGCTCTTTCTGTTTGTTTATATTTTTGTAGTTTTAGTTTAATGATTGTGTTGTGAAAATCGCCTTTTCTGAGCCTCTATACTCCAGTTAACGATGAATCCATCAGTTGATAATTATTCAATAGTCAATTAATCGTTTCAGCCTCAGTTTGTTCAGGAGGATCTATAAATGTTTTATCTTTTTCAGGGAGAGGCTCAGACCAGCAGCAGCGACAACATCAGCCAGTTTTCCGTCGACAGCATCACGAGCCTGGAGAGCAAAGAGCCCGTGTTCATCGCTGCTGGAGACATCAGGTCCGACTCCAACTGCAGGCCCGGGGGCCAAACCCGGCCCGCCGTGGCTCTTTAGGTGGCCCTCCTGACTCTGGAGGGACTCAGAAATAAATCTTTGTTTGGTTTTTAGCTGGATAACGCTAAATTTTATATCAATAAATCGATTCTGTGATCACAAAAATTTATGTAAAATCAACAGATTAGAGCATTTTTCATGCTAATGCTTCAGTAGCTGCGTTTCCATTACAAATGATTAATTTCTGAGATTGATTTGTGTTCTGCTAAGGTAAAAATAAGCACAATTTTGAGCTTTTGGTGTTTCTAGAAGGCAGTGAAGAAGCGTCATTTGATTGGTCGTCTGACTTCTGCCTCCATGTTTGTTTTTAGACGCCGCCTGTCGGAGAACCTCGCTCAGACTCCGACCACGTTCAGGAGAGACCCGGAGGACCCGTCTGCCGTCGCCCTCAAGGAACCCTGGGAGGAGAAAGTCAGGTTGGTCCTCTAACGCAGTCTTTGAAACAACCGTTTATTATCCGTGAGATCAAGGGCAATGCTACAGCTAGCTTACCAAATGATTGTGTTTAATAATAAATAATGAAAAGAGATACTAGTGGAGAGAAAAGAAACAACATTTACATTGATCACATTTACAAAGAAAAATTTTCAGACTTTTTCATCTGTATGAACAAAGAAGACAATACTTTCTTTTCAGGTTGTATACATTTAGATGTTATTGCAGGTAAATTTTAAGTTTGTGTTGAGTAAGTTTGCTGGAAGCCAAACTGTCTCCTCACCGGAGTTTTCTTCTTCTGTGGTAACGTCAGGCGGATCAGAGAAGGCTCTCCTTACGGCCACTTGCCCAACTGGAGGCTGCTGTCGGTCATCGTGAAATGTGGCGACGACCTGAGGCAGGAGCTGCTGGCCTACCAGTTCCTCAAGCAGCTGCAGGTAAACCAGCGACATTTAAGGCCCAAGTTTCAAATTTCCGCCTGGATATTTTTGCTTTTGTATGAAGTTCTTTAAAAGTCCTGTGAGTAAATATTTTTTGTCCATAACAACTGAAACTTTCAATATCTAGTAGTTATTTTGCAACTTACCGTCTATTAAAGCATTTAATCAGATTAAACCAAAGACAAACAGCGGCGGGAGTTAAATTGGCTGGAAAGCTCAACATCTCACCTTTCAGAAACCGTCGCACATTTTCCTACAGTGTCAGAGTTATGGTGGAAGAGTTAATCAGTTAATTGAATAAATGATCAACAGATCAATCCTCCACTGTATTGAATCCTCCACTTTTTCACCTGTAAAAGATTAAATGTTTCTTATTTAAGAAGTTAATTTAGTCTTTTGTTGTATATTTTTAAATAAAATTGAGTTTTTAATTAAATTAATCACCAGAATAATTGAAAACTAAAACTGGTTTTTATGTTTTTTGTGACTTTCAGTCCATCTGGCAGCAGGAGCGAGTTCCTCTGTGGATCAAACCCTATAAGATCCTGGTGATGTCATCAGACAGCGGGATGATCGAGCCCGTCCTCAACGCCGTCTCCCTGCACCAGGTAGGCTGAACTTTAACCCCCACAGAGCCCAAGCCTGACATTTAACTGTGTCAGTGTTTTTGTGGACAGTAATGTAACAATAAACTGATTTCTGTTCATTTTGATCAGGTGAGGAAGCAGAGTCAGCTGTCGCTGCTGGATTACTTCCTGCAGGAACACGGCAGCTTCACCACCGAGGCGTTCCTCACGGCTCAGAGGAACTTCGTCCAGAGCTGCGCTGGATACAGCCTCATCTGTTACCTGCTGCAGGTCAAGGACAGGTGAGGAGGAAAACAAATTCAGCTTCAACTTAAAGTAAATGGATTAAAAATGAAATCTCTGAATTTTTTTTCTACCATTTCTTATTTTATTTGTTTTTTTTTGTCGCTTTATTTTTCTGAAAAACACATTACAAACAAAATGTTGGCTTTTATTAGCCAGAATATTAGTGTCGCGCTGCGAGAATTTGATCCAGATTAATAATCCCTTAACTGTAAAATTAGGAGTATAACAGCCAATATAATATGATAATAAATAAACCGGTTTACTGCATTTGTTCAACATGTCAAACTAAACTTCAACAGGATTTCCTGTAGAAAACTTGCTGGTGATTGGAGCTGCAGCAGATTCATTTTTGAATTAAAAAATGTTTAAAGTTCACCAGAAATTTGAAAATATCACTAATTAACTCTGTGGGATTGGAAGACATTAATTAACATCTAAACACCAACTATAAAGTCTTAAAAAAGGCAAACGTAAAACAATAATACAATTAAAATAAATATATATTTTTTAACTTCTTTTGTTTTATCTCATGTAAAAGTTTTGATTCTTTCCTTGTGATTTGTCTTTTTATTCGTTGAAGTTGTTGGCATGTAGACTGGTAAAACCAGGCAGTCTGACTGTTTTCTGAGTGCAGAGATCCACCTTTTGGTATCACAATTACAAATAAATTCATTTAATAAATAAACAAACATGTTCAGCCTGGTGGGGGTGAAAGTTGAGCCTGACGGCCCGCCAGGCTTATGATGCACTGGAGGAAACCCCCAACAAATTTCTGTCAAATAGTTCAGAAAGTGCAATATATCTAACTATATTTCTAATTGTAAGAGCAAAAAGCAAAGAATTAGACTGAATAGATCGTCACAGACTTCCAATCTAGAATTTAATTCAGTTTCAGAACCGATACAGATATTGGTATCGGATTGGTGCGTCTCTAGTTTTCTCTCCTTTGCTTGTGAAAGTTGGTTCAGGATCATGTTTTGGTTCTGATCGACCCGTTCTGGTTTTCTGTAATCTGCGCAGACACAACGGGAACATCCTGCTGGACTCTGAAGGCCACATCATCCACATCGACTTCGGCTTCATCCTCTCCAGCTCTCCCCGGAACCTCGGCTTCGAGACGTCCGCCTTCAAACTCACGTCAGAGTTTGTAGACGTGAGTGGAACCCTCTGAGCTGGGAACCAGTTTATTGAACTGGAAAAGCTTTTAATTTGACAGATTTTCTTTGTGGTTTCAGGTGATGGGCGGTCTGGATGGAGACATGTTTATTTACTACAAGATGCTGATGCTGCAGGGTCTGATTGCAGCCAGAAAGCACATGGAGAAGGTGCTGCAGATCGTGGAAATCATGCAGCAAGGTAAGAATAAACCGGGCAGCATCTTTTATCGCTGCAATATTAACCACAGTTATGAAGCAGCTGCTTTTATAGCCTCTTTTATTGCACAGCGGCTTGTTTAAGCCTCATTAAAACAGCATTTTATGACTTGAGCTGTAAAAAACTTGATTTAATTACTTTATCATCCAAGAGTCAGTTTAGAAATATGAAGGAGTAAATGAATAAGCTAGTAGTACCAAGGTACAACAGTGGTGCAATCAAAATAAAAAGTTAGTTTTATGAAATGTATTTTAAATAAAACCAGAATAAATGTATATTAACCAGATTGTTTAAAGTAGGGGTGTCCAAAGTGTGGCTCGGGGGCCAACTGTGGCCCTGAAATTATTTTATTCTTCCAACAAAGAGCAAAATCTTTTGTTTGTTTGTGTCAACATATGTTCATTTTCCAATGTAAACTAATGAAATAAATAATTAATTAAATAATAATACTTAAATGGCTGCAAAAAGATACAACCGTGCATATTTGAAAAGCAGAAGTAGAGCCTCCTGCATAATGAACAAGAATGCAGCAGGTGGTTTCTTAATGATGATTCAGCAACAAAATGCTTGTCTTTTCCAGCAGCCATTGTACAGTGGTAAAACAAAACATGCTGGAATTCTGCTTGGGTTGCTAGGCAACAGTTCAGTATGACTCAGCATTCCGGAGATTTTGAAACGGCTCCTTTTCCAGACACCAGAAACAGCTGAGGTGGTTTATTTTAAGCACTTTGGTTGATTTTAGAAGCAAGTGGAAAAATAGAAAATGTCCAAAATGTGAATTTTGTGTAATAGATTTTCTTTAATGTTTGTTTTGTTTTGGGTCCAGGCTCCCACCTGCCCTGCTTCCACGGCTCCAGCACCATCCGGGGCCTGAAGGAGCGTTTCCACATGTCCCTGACGGAGGAGCAGCTGCAGCTGCTGGTGGAGCAGCTGGTGGACGGATCCATGCGCTCCATCACCACAAAACTCTACGACTCCTTCCAGTACGTCACCAACGGCATCATGTGACCTGTGACCCCGGCGGAAAACGCACACACACAAAAAAAACCCCACCCGCTGCTGCCACTTCCTGGTTGGGATTCAGGAGTTACCGTGGCAACGACTGGATTTACTGGATTTTGTGATTCTTCTGGAATCGGATGGATCTGATCTGGTTTTTGTTCGGATCTTGGAAAAATGCAGAATCTGGATCGTTTTCAGATCACAAACACTAAACGTGTCTGACGGCACCGGACATGAGTTTACTGTGCTGCTGGACCTGAACCACTCCTACTGGACTCGACTCAGAACCAGAACCCCGGTCCTGGTGTCTGGGCCAGTCGACGGTTTTAAAGCTGTTGCTGTGAAACGATCATTTCATCATGAAGGATTTTGTTGTTTATTTTCAGGAACTTCCTCGAAACTGTAATTCGGACTCCAAATTTGTGAGACTTGCGACTGAAAGGCGGTTCTGTTTGGGCTCAATCTGGACAACGAGCCGCCTGACCTGGAAACAAATCAAGTGCTTTACAAAATACCACAACTCTACGAAACATCAGCAGATTTCATGACTGGAAAACAGGAACTGGGTTCAAAATCATTTTTTAGCCTTAAATGTTCAGAAGTGTTGAAAATAACCAAAAAGGAGAAAAAGTTTCTGCTGCGCTTATTAATAATCTGCAAGAAATTATATCAGCCAGTTGTTCCCTGTAGTAGTAAAGTTAAAAATATCCAGAGATTTATTTATATGGAAAGTTTTGACCACTTCAAACCGATGAATGTTAACAAGCCCTTTCAAGCTGAAAAACACAAAAATCTTCCTGTATTTTTGTCACATCTTGCACAAATATCTTAGTTCACTTGAAATAAGACAAAACTAACTTACAAGTAACGTTTGAGCAAAATATAGGAGCTTGTTTCACTTATTTTGATGAAAAAATACAACTTCCACTGATTACTTCAATCATAAAATGGGGGAAATGTAAAGCAAACTGGAACTGGGTTGCTAGGTAACGGGCCGGGCTTGGCTGAGGTTGCTTGGTAACGGTTGAGTTCCAGTTGATTGTGAAATATAATCTGCCAGTAGAACTAGTACTTTTTAAAATCAAAATAAATGAATTATTTACGTAAACAAGCTCTTATAACTTGCTAAACAGTTTCCTGTATGTTGGTTTTGTCTCATTTCACTAAGAGTTTTGCACTAGAAACTAAACAAAAAATACTTTGGAAGATTTTGTGTTTTTTGCAGTGCATCCGAGAAAATCAAAGTGAGCAGCGAACACCTGCAAGCGACCGAGGAAATGAATCGGTTTTTGTTCTTACAGAACAGCAACACTAACGCGGTAAAAGCACATCAGGAGCTGAAGGTTGTTGGTGGTAATTTCTGGATTTGTTC
The DNA here is from genome assembly GCA_922788865.1 of Poeciliopsis turneri. Taxonomy (NCBI): domain Eukaryota; kingdom Metazoa; phylum Chordata; class Actinopteri; order Cyprinodontiformes; family Poeciliidae; genus Poeciliopsis; species Poeciliopsis turneri. Next base: position 429,296 of record CAKLNU010001072.1, on the reverse strand, counting down.
TCTGGACAGAAAAGAGACTTGAATATGTTTGTTTGTTGCCTTTTACTTGGTGTGTGGGAGTCGTTTTGTCTCAGTGGGATTCCCCACAGTGGTATTTATTTCACCAGACAGAAATCACAGCTGCAAAATTTATCATACTAACAGTAATGAATTAAAGCATCGACTTCTTGCAAAAGAATCGTATTTAAATCTAAAACACAAAGTGACTGTAGTGGGAAACATGGCCTCCATGTCTGCAAAACATTTAAAGCTGCATATTGTTTCACGACCAACAGAGGGCGACACTTTACAGGAAAGGAGTTTTTAACAAGCTGAAGGTTTTGCTACAATGGCGTATTAAAGCCAATGTAGACAGAAAAATATATATATTATTTTAGATTAATTGTGAAGAAATTAAAAAAGTCAAATTTGCTTGAAAAAAAAACTGAAATTTTGAGATAATTCTGAAATTTTGAAAAAACTAACACTTCAAAAGTTTTTTTTCTGTTTTTTTTTTTTTCTAGCAAATTTTTGACTTTTCACATTTAGAAATGACGTAACTTTTTTCTTAGAAAATTTCAGAAATTCTTTTGGGGTAAATTTACTGAATAATTTTTTCGTTTTTTCTATCTACAAAGGCGCTAAAACACCGTTGTTGTTTGCTGCGATCTTATCAGCTAAAATAATACTAAGAGAGGTTTAACCTAAATGCTTCGTTCATTTTGGATGAAAAGTAACAAACTACAGTTTTTAATAAATTATTATTTATTAATAATAACTTTAATAAACTTAATTCACTGCTAACTTTGTAGCTGTGATTCCTGTCTGGTGCAAAAGTTCTTTGTTCGTTGTCGGTCCAAACCAAATTTCAGAAGAATAACTTCATCATTTTTAAAAATTTCTTATCAGATTTATTCTGTTTTGGGGAAAATGCTAACATCAGCTAAAATTTAAAGCATTGATTGAAAGAAAAGACGAAATCGAAGCTCGCTCTTGACTCTTGTTTACCTTCAGCCGCTAGCTGCCTGCTACATCAACAAATAGCCTAGCTTGTTACAGTTACATTAGTGTTGTAAATTTAACACTCCACATTCTCTTCCCTGATTGGTCAAAACGCATTCCTACAATCAGGAGGGTTGGTATTGAGGAGCTAAAAGGATTTTTAAAGTGACGAAGGATTTTCTGGACATGTCGAAATGTTTGTTTTGCTTTCTTTTAGTAACTGTCCATGAAAATGTTGTGATATTGTCTATTTTCAGTGTTGACAAGCAGAAAGTATTTATACAACACAACAAAGTTTCCTCATGTGGTTTAGTATTTGTTTCGTTAAAATGTGTAGCTTTACTAACATTAATGAAAATTTGAGAAGTTACTCGACTTGCTAGCAGATTTTGGGCTGAGTTTGAATATTTCTCTCATTCACTGTAAAACAGACTTTAGGCCACTTTTACATTTCGTTAGCATGTTGCATCAAATATAAGAAAACATTAACTGTAGCAAATTATTAGCATACATTACAAAGGTTCATGGTCAGTTTATAGTTAATAATGTTTATAATTTGCATATTTAAGATTATATGATGACATTTTCCAAGTCAATTCATGTCTTCGCCATTTTAGCCCCTTACTACCTCTATAAGCAATCAAATTTATGTCCGTTGTGTACAAATTAAATTCTTTGTTTATGCAGATGAGTAGTTATAAAAACCTGAAATATAATCCACTTTAATCATATGTAATTGTAGTTTTTATATTGTCAGCCATTTTTTCCACTAAGAAAAGCTAAAAACTCCAACGGTGCAAAATGACTAAAAGTCGTTTTTATGGTTAGTTAGACATTTTTATGACCAATTCATAAAAATGTCCCAAATTTGAACAACTACGTTTTATTCTGAATGAGTGAACAAGGTGAGCTTAGCCCAAAAGGTGTTAGCATGTTTACCATGTTAGCTAGCTAGCTGTCTGAAAATCAACTTTCATCGTAAAGTCATGAAACGGTTGTTGATATTTAACAGTTTTATAATCTGGATGAAAGTAATGAAACTGAAGACATTGTTACAAAAATGATAATTAGCATCCGTTTGCTAACAGCAGTTAACATTTGTACATTTGGTTAATTTATGAAATGATAAAACATTTCTCATGTTTTCACTAAAACTTTAACTTCTATGTGGTAAATTGATCTTGTGGTTGATAAACAACTATTCTCTCTATTTTTATCATAGTCAAGCTAGCCCTTTATTTGGCTAATGCTAAATTGCTAGCAAGAATAAAGTTAACTAAACTTTAGGTTTGAGGCACCAAATATGATTTAAATCTCCACTTTAATGAGTGAAACTTTCATAAAATAAAATTCTTGCTAGTTCATCTCGGACAGAAATAAATTTTGAAATGTTATTTTCGTTGTGAAAACGAAGACTGATGCTTGCTCTACTACACGTTTAGGTCACTTCGTGTGTTTTTATTTATTTTTCCAGCCATATTTTCTGTGAATCTCTTCCAGAAATAATCAAACGTTTCTTTCTCTGGACGAACATCGTGGCATAAAGCCGATGGTGCTGAAAGGCGACTGATATTCCAGTTTTCCTGAATGTTTTGTGTTTTTGTTGGTTTAACCACTATTGAAGGAAAAGCACAGATTTGTTGTGAAAGCAGCATCATGTTACTTTCTGCTAACCTTAAGCCTCTTACTTTATACATAGCTGTGACTAAAGTTTACCAGATAAGCAACTGAAATAGCAAACCGTCTTTGTGATTTCTCTTTTTTGTGTGAATATGTTTTCATGTAAAAAAGAAAAGTAAAAAATAAGAAAGATGCCTTGATATGTACAGAGCAAACAAACTTATCAATGCAACCAGAGGGACGAATGTTTTTAGCCCTCATAAGTGCTTTTATATTGGATATCTGAGCGGATCGGGGCGAGTTTTTCTACAAACTCGCTCCGATCCGCTCAGAACCTTTCATTGCCTTCTTTGTTCCTTTCATCAGCTCCACACTTTCAATGTGAAACTTTAAGTGCATTTATTCTAAATATGTTTTGTTTGAAAGGATTCCTTGTTGTTTCTAACTTTCTGTCATGTCACTAAATATATTAAAGACATCTTGGTCAAATCTAAACGCATTTTGTTCTGAGTTTGACTAGAAAAGAGGCAAATGTGAAAATCTTTGATGGTATTTTACTACAAAACAGACGAAAACATTTTATGTTTTTGGAAACAATATTTAATAAAAAAAAATTCAGTTTAAGCTAATTTCTTAGACAATAAGCTTATGTAGTTTATAAGTCATGTTGTTGAAAATATTTTATTTTTAGCCAAAAATTGCAAGAATAAACTCGTAAAATTTTTACGAGGACAAAGTTGCAATGTTGACTTTATTTAGTGATACGACTTTTTCCTCATTTCAACTTTATTCTCGTAATATTGACTTTTTCTTGTTTTGCATTTTCTAATACTTTAATTCTGACCAAACTTATTTTACATTAGAATTACCAAAAGTGTTTCTATTTGCTAAATACCAAAAATAAAAATCTGCAATATTTTGTATTTGTAACTTTCCTCAAATGTAGCATAATCTTCTTTTAGTGAATTCTTGATTATTTGTAGAAAATTTAAAAAAAAACAAACATTTTTATAGAATTTCAAACAATTGAAGCTAAAAAATGTTTTACAATTTAAGTGTAAAACGTCATTTTTTCTAGTTTATGGCTTAATTTCTGCTCTTTTATAGCAAATTGCCTTTGAGTTTGTATTCTCAAGTTAACGATTAACAAAATTAGTTGATAATTTCAATAATTGATTAATCACAATTAATCATTTCAGCCCTAAACTAAAAGAAAATTATATATCTAACAGTCATACAAACTTAAGCTGCTTTATGTAAATACTTATTGGAGACGAAGTGAAGTGAAGAAATGCACCTTTACACCGATTCAGATTTTATTGACAGTTTGACAAAATGGCAAATTAAACAGACCGTTACCATAGTGACAGCGGTTAAAACATCATGAAAGAAGACGACATACAGACAGGAAAGCACAGACTGGTTCTCAGAAGTCACCAAAACAAACATGGCACTTTGATTTGGGCCGCCCGGTTCTGAAACCACAACAAAAACAACCGGATTCCTCAAAAACCTTACAGGAGGAGATATTTAGAGCTTTTTAATCGGAAACTGCAATAAAGCACAGAAATAACGGAGCTCAGACGGTTTCATCGGGACTTTACTCCACGTTTCATTTTGCAGCTTGGAAATACGACACGATATTAAATATTTCTCTCGGCTGGAAGTCATTAAACAGCCGCAAAAAACAAAATACTACCGAGTATTTCTGGTTGAATTTACGGTTCTAATACTTTAGTACATCTGAAATAAAACAACTAACTTACAGGAAACTTTTCAGCAGCACATAGAAGCTTGTTTTAACTAAATAAAAAGTGTTGATCCCACTGGCAGATTGTTGCATTGTTGTTACCTAGCAACCCCACCCCGTTACCTAGCAACCAGTTGGAGTTCCACTGGCAGATTTTTTTCACACCAGTGGAACTAAAACTTTCTGATAAATATTAGTGAATTATTAACTTAAAACAAGCTCCTATTTCTTGCTGAAAATGTTTTTATAAGTTAGTTTTGTCTTATTTCAAGAATATTAAGATATTTTCACCAGAAACTGAACCAAAATACAAAAGTAAGAATTTGTGTTTTTGCAGCACGAACACAGTTCATAAAGGCTTCATGATGTCGCTACGGTTCAAACAAAAATATAACATTAAAGTAAATTAAGGTTTAGCAAATAGAGGTTTAAATCATCTCTGGAAAATTTTCTTAAGATTTCAGCAGAACCCACAGAATCATCTCAGTTCATTATTTTTCACTTCAACAAACACAGAAAGACTCAAATTGAAGTAAAATCCTGTGACCCAATGTGGAAATCACATCTTCTACTTTTAGATTTCATACTTCTTATTGCTTTACTCTGATTAGTCATAATTATGTTCACTGACATAAATAAGGCTGAATGTTGTCTAAGACTGTCAATAATTCAGCTGGAAAAGCAAAACTTATATAGACACATTATTTACAGACTGATTCATTATACTATATTCTCAAGATAAATAAAATCAAATTTTTATAAATTGGTATGTTTGGATGATCAAGACCGAGACAAGACGAGTTCGGAATCCAAGCAGAAAGTTAAGCGGAAGGAAGAAAGAGATTAGAGCAGCTTTGGTTGAACCTCATTTTCACGTTCGTCTGCATCAACAAGCGATTAACGGATCGTTTCTTTTCCCAGAGCAGGTTTTGTAACGGAAACTGTTTTTTTAGTGCAAAGAACAAAATCAGAGCTCATCTGACATCCACCGGTTTGTTGGGACCAGATTTACCAAACAACAAGTAAATTTCCAGTTTCTATAAAAACTCCTTCGGTCTTTTATAAGATTCTCCACATCTAAGATAAAATCTTTGGGCTTCCAGCTGGAATCAGAGCTGCAGGAATCTGGATTTTGGCAACAAAACAAACAGAAAAATGTCATGACTGCATTGAACAGGACGTCTTTCTCATTTATGACACTAAAGTGAGAATTTTCACTGCAAAAACAAAATCAAAAACAGTATTTTTGTCTAGTTTTCATTGAAAATATCTTAGTACACTTGAAATAAGAAAAAACCAACTTACAATAAATTTTTCAGCAAGGAACAGGAGCTTGTTTCATGTAAATAATTAGTCTGCCAGTTTAATCAACACGTTTTAATAAATACGAAGGAATTATTGACTTAAAACAAGCTACTATCTTGCCGAAAATGTCACTTGTAAGTTAGTTCACTTAAAATAAGACAAAACTAAGACATTTGAACTAAAACCTAGACTGAAAACACTTGGTAAGAGTTTGCTTTTTTGCAGTGAAAAATATTACGTTTGTGAACTTTACAGCTTTGACACTGAAGTCACTTCCAAAACGAAATCTTGGCCTGGTTTCTAACGCAAATATCTTTGTATTCCTGAAATAAAATGTTTCAGCAAAGAATTTTTCCCATTTTTGTAAGTGAAATAATCTGCCAGTGGAACTCGAGCTGGTTGCTAGGCAACGAGCTGGTCTTGGCTGGTGTTGCTAAGTAACACCAGCTACAGAATAAGTGAAAAATTCTTTTCTTTAATTTCTTAACAATATTAAGGAATTATTTACCAAAATCAACCCACTGCGTCTTACTGAAAACTCACTTGTAAGTTAGTTTTGTCTTATTTCAAGTGTATTAAAATATTTGCTCTAAAAACCAGGCCAGAAATACTTGGTGAGATTTTGTGTTTTTACAGTGTTAAGAGTTTCTGTCACTTAAACGGAATAAAAAGAGTCAGAGTGAGACCTCCTGCTTCAGAACCCCAGCTTTGGTTCCGATGTTTCAGGAACCAAACGGAGCGGGGAATGAAGCCCGGCGTAACGTTTTGGGTCGAGTTCTACGAAACGAGACCAGCTTCGTATTCTGGAGCTCGTAATTCAACAGTTCATGACCTTTTTTGTGCATTCGGTGAAATATTGAGTTTTTCTGCAATACAACAAAACAGAGTCAATAACAGAGACAAAATGGAGGATTCAGGAAGCTGACTACACCTCTCTGTTTGGAAACAGCCATAACGATAATCCAGTAGAGGGCGCCGCTGAGCAGAGTTAGCTTTAGCGAGGCGTTTAACATGATTCACACAGAAAAGGTCCAAGATTCACGATTTCTTTGGTAAGTTTCTATCAACGTTTAAAAAACTGAAGTAAGTTAATTATTCCAGTGGAAATATAGTAATACACCTTGAGGTTTTGTTCATTTTAACAACTTAAAACCACAAATTTTACTGTATGCACTGCAAAAACATAAAATCTTACCATTTGGTCAAGTTTGTAGACCAAGTTTAAATAAAACAAAACCAACTTACAAGTAACTTTTCTGCAAGAGGTAGGAGTTTGTTTTAAGCACATAATTCCTTAATATTGATTTTAAAAAGGAAAAGGAGAAAAATGTCTTGTTATAAGTTAAATAATTTGCCAGTGTATCTGGTGCTTTTTTTTTTTAAGTCAATGTTATGACCAACATCTTGCTGAAAAGTTACATGTAAGTTAGTTTTGTCATATTTGAAGTTTACTGAGATGTTTACACATGAAATTAGACCAAAAGGTTTTGGTAAGATTTTGTGTTTTTGCAGTGAATCAATGGGATTTTATGCAACAGACCAACACAAAGTAGCGTGAATTTGTTAGATGCACCAGCAAATTATTGTACTTACAAAATAATATAAAATGTATTGTTTACAGCAAAATAACCTGCCAGTGGAACCAGTAGTTTTTCTTATCAATATTAATGAATTATGGACTTGAAATAAGCTGCAATGTCTCGTTAAAAAAATACTTTTAAGTTAGTTTTTTTTATTTTAAGTGTACCAAGATATTCGCACTTGAATTTAGACCAAAAATACTTGGTGAGATTTTGTGTTTTTGCAGTGCATGCAGCTAGTGGAGTTTATATCAAAGAATATTATTGTGTTAGGATGGCCTAGTCAAAGTACAACTGTGTCAACACTTAATTTAGAATGACTATGAACATCAGTTTTTGAGTCTGAATGAGTTTGAGCTACTTTGTAAAGACGAACTGGCAAAAATTACTATTTCACTTTATAATTTTGAACATTTGTCTATCACATAAAATCCCAATAAAATTGAGAAATTCTGGTTTTAAAGTGCCAAAATGTGAAAACGTAGGAGCCCTGAATACTTTTGTGGGAATAAATGGGGGAAGCTTCTGACAAATAAACCAACCACTGGCCTCCAAACTGTTAGAAAATGTGTCTGAATGATAATAAAATAAAAATGTACGGCTTCAATCGCTGTCAAAAGTAATTAAATATCTGAAGGCTTAAAATATTGGCAACAGTTTCTCATTAATGAATAAAACCGACCGTAGAGCAGCAGTTAGACAGTTTATAGGTAAAACCTCGGTTACTGCGGTGAGCCCTTCATGGAGGCGGGTCCGTTCTTCAGCTGGACCCGTCCGGTCCAACGGACTCCCTTTGTTTACGTTTTCCCGACTGGAGGACACAAACCCGCTGGCAGCCATGTTTGGCGTCCAGCTAACTCAGTGTGTGAGACACGCGAGACTCCGAGAGGCCGCAGGCCCTAAACAGGAAGCGATTATAGGAGGACGCAGTCCGACTCCTTCTCTCTTCTTCTGGCCTGCTGCGACCCCTGACCTCTGACCTGGAGAAAACATAAACAGTCACATTTGGAAAACAACAAAACTACTGAAAATCATTTTGTTTTTTTATTATAAATCAGGAAACTCACGGCTACCAGCTATAAGCTAAAATAAAATATTAGTTGTGCTGAAGAAATAATCAAACATTAGTTATGCTAATGCTAATGCGCTACACCAACATGGTACTTAGCAGAAGCTAATGCTAATGCAGTAAATACCCACAAAATATGTAGTGAAAGCTGAAGTACAACACCAGAGCAGTATTTACCACAAGCTCATGCTAACATGTTACACCACCACAGCACTTACCGCGTTGTGCTACACCAGCACAACATTTGGCTGGAGCTAATGCTAAAGTGCTAACTTCAATAAGACAATTGAAAGACAAAAATCTTCTTCAAATGATTTTTACACTAGAAACCTGCTGTGATACCTGCTGTGACGTCGGTGCTGGCCCCGCCTGTTGCTGCTGCTGCTGCTGCTGGAACTGCTGCTGCTGCTGGTACTCCTCCTGCTGCAGCTGCCGAGCCAACTCCAAGTCACTGAGAGGTCCAGGAGCGCCTTCCTGCTGCTGCTGCAGGGAAACCGCAACCAGGTAGTCCTGAAGCGAAACAATCGATCAACAACAATAATCAGGGCAGCAGGTACGCCGTCCGGCGGAGGAGTCCTGACCTGGTCGATCTGCCTCTGCTGCTCCTGGCTGCTGGCCGGCAGGTGGGCGGCGGCCGGTGAACGCTCCGGCGCGTGGCTCAGCCTGAAGTCGGAGTTGCAGAAGTTTCCGTCTCCTTCGACGTTGTGGAGAGATTCCCAGACCATGCTCTCCTCCTGCAGGAAGCCCTGATCCGTCACCAGCAGGTACAGGTGGCCCTGAGGAGCACGCAGAGGGCAAAGGTCATTTTCACCCTCAGGACAGCTAAATAAAACAAACATTATCTGACATTTTTTATTTGTAAACATCTACTACAGGAAATATGTCATAATTTTGAAAGGGCAACAATTTTATTCCTGTTAATTAATTTATTTTTCTCTTTATTTACTTGTGTATTTATTTATTATTGTGTTTTTATTAATCGCAATTACTGCGTTCAGTTTTGTAAGCAGGGTGTCTGTCTCCCCCCGGTGGTGTGTGGTGGTATTGCAGGGTCTCTGTCTCCCTCTAGCGGTGTGTGGTGGTACTGCAGGGAGCGTTTCCTCCTCACCTTGTGTTTGATCATGGTGCTGAAGTGGTTGTTCCTGAAGAAAACGGAGATCTCTCCCTCTTTCGCCGTGGTGTTGAGCTCACAGAGGCCGTGGTACGACAGCTGCGTGGCCGTCGACTCCAGAAACTGCTCCGCCACCAGACCTACGCAAACACATACAATTATTTAGAGCAGCAGAAAGTGGGCAAAAAATTTTTTTATTCTGCTTTGAGGAAACTAAACACAAAATATTTTAATAAAATAAACAAAGCAGTTGGATTTTTGTAGGCATAATGATGTTGCAGATTTGCCAGGTTAAGAAAAGAAAAATAACTTGCTACGTTTTCAAATTTTTTGTTGTTTTTATCAAAGGCATTGAATCTGTTATCCTTTTCTTGCTTCTGCAAATCAGTCTTGACCAACAAAATCAGGCTTTTCTGACAAAAATCTACAAAAGGTCCATCTTAAATGTGGATGTGAACCAACTGTCTGAACTGGGAAACCAAAATTAGGCTATTCTTGAATCGCTCAGAGGGCTGTAAATGGCCTTCAGGCTGCATTTTAGACCCCCCCAATTTAGAGACACATTTAAAGAATATGAAAATTTGGATGAAATGTGAAAATGACACCTGGCAGTTATTTTCTAGGGCCTTTTTTTGGCTCTATTGTTTTTTTTCTTTACAGTGAGTTAACAGGAAAAGCTGATTATTAGTGAGGGGCAGCTGAAGAGGCCGGGACTCGAACCGGCGGCAGCACGTTGTCCGACATGCCTCTTCAGGTCTGTGTGTGTGTGTGTGTGTGTGTGTGCTCACCTTCGCTGACTCTGCTGCTGTCTGCAGAGTGTTTGCAGTCAATGATTTTCTCCACCAGCTGGTTGTAGCTCAGCTTCCCCACAGCAGCCACCGACTCTGGACTCTAAACACACAAATCGGACAGTTCTTCAACCAGACGCGTCCAGCGAGAGTTTCTGCTTCTATACTTCCTCAGATGATGACTTTACAGAAGTTGCAAACTAATGTTCTCCATGTTAGCTTACTGCTAACTAAGGTTAGCGTGTTACCTGTGGGTCCACCAGCCAGCCGTGGTACAGCGGGATGTTCAGCAGGTCGAACACGATGCACTCCGGCGTGTATTCAAAGTCCGTGACTCCCGTGAAGCGAACATTGACGTCCAGACCCGTGGACAGCTTCGGAAGAACCGCCATGGCGTCGCTCATGTTCTGCAGACACAAAGCTGCCATCAGTTCATCAGCATTACTGCTGCAGGTTTAAATCAAGACCTGATCAAACCAAGAGACACAAAGATTTCTGTCCTGTAGATGGACTGAAAGGCGACTCAGGAAGGAAGAAACCATCAATCCAAAAACAACATAAGAATTCGCAATTTAAGACTTTTAAAGGCCATTAGCGATGAAACTTAAGACTTGCATCACAGCAGAAATGTGCTAAAGCAAATTTCCTGTTCTAATTTAGTGGTAGTGTAGCATTGTGTGTTGGCAACAAAAGTGAGCCAGTGGTGAAGGCGAACATCACACTTTTCCAAGACAGATAAAAGCTATACATCTAGCCAGCTGGTATATTAGGAGCTAGTTAGCGGTAGCCACAATAGCGCTGCATCACAGAACAATAATTATGTTTGTAGGTGACTCAAACGTTTGCCTGACAGTAAAAGTCCTTTAAAAACCCCAAAAACCTACAAGATTAAATACTCCTGATAAAAGCCAACTTATATTTCCTAAATGAATCTAAAACATTTTAAGGTTTTAATTTTAGGTACATTAAAATTTAAAGGATGAAAGAACATCCTGGCTTCTGCTGTGTGAAAATAAGGTAGATTACCTGAACATTTTCATCTAGTTTCTATTGCAAATATCTACTTAAAATAAGACAAAACTAACTTACAAGCAACTTGTATTGCGTAAACAATTTTTCTCGCCGTTACCTAGCAACCCCAGCCAGGCCCAGCCTGTTACCTAGCAACCCAGTTCTAGTTCCACTGAAGTTTTTTTCCATGTATAACAAGACATTTTTCCCATATTGTAAGTGAAATAAAACATGGAAACTTGTACTTTTCAAACTACATCGACTCACAGATGGTTGAAATGAAACTCAGGTTTTAGAAAAATATTTTCTGCCATTTGTAATTTCTTTTTAAGAAAGGAAAGGAAGAAAAAGTACCAATTAAGATTGGAAATGAAAGATGGTGTAAAAGAAAAACTGTAGTTCCATAATATTTGAGCCATAATCGCCCAGAACTGAAATAAAAAGGAAAGTTTCTTAGAAAAAGAAGAGTTTTTGTTTTCAGCGTGTTGGTACCTGCTGGAAGTTGAGCTCCATGGCATTCGTCTTCTCTCTGGGTGTGACTGATAAAACACACTCTCCTACATGACACACACACACACGCGCGCACACACACACACACACACACACACACACACACACACACACACACACACACACACACACACACACACACACACACACACACACACACACACACGTCGGTAAGATTACTAAATCAAACGGCTGCAGGTTTTTGTGCTTGTTGTTCACAGTCACTGTGGAACCAGCAGGATGTGAAAACAGAACATTCTGGATATTAGACGCAGTTTTTTTAATCTGTTTGATAAATAATCCTAATCCAGAAAAAAGCCAGCACATCATTTGTTTTTCAGCTTCAGAAAAACGCAGATATCTAATCAGGAACTCACCCAGGTGAGCCATCAGCTCCTCGGTGGTGACCACTTCCGTCTGAGCAGGAAGTTTGGCCTAAATAAACAGCATAACGAAGTTAAAATCTGCTCAAATCCACTGGTTAACTACGATTTATTATGCCAGCAGCCATTAAATCTGCAGAAACTATCAAATTCAGGACCATTCAGGTAACGATAGAAGTTTTTAAATAAAAGTTGAGAATTTATCTTCTGAACTACTTTAATTTCTTTTAAAAAATTATAATTATTCTGACAAAAATGACATTTAAGGCAATGAATTGAACAATTATTAATATATTTACACCAGACTTGATTATTATGAACATAATTTGTTGTAAAATTCACTTTGAATCAACATTTATTTTGTTTTTGTTAAAATTAAGTCTATTTTCTATTCCGTAGGACCTTATTATTGTTATATTTGGGCCTGACTAAAAACACAATCCAGCTTCAGTAAAATTATGAAGCTTGTGAAGTTACTTTGGTTTCACAAATAAATCAACAGCAGACTGTCCTGGTAGTGATAACAATCTGATGTTTGCTACGACTTTATGCTGGTAATATTATGAATTATTATATACATTTGAATTCAAAAGTATTTTTTAATCCAAAAGGGAAATTAAATATGAAATATATTAAATATAAATTATACTGAGTAAATATAATTAAATTAATTATAGTTAGACTAAATAGTCGGATAGACTAAATTATATTAAACATACGACTTTACTCCCGATAATACTCTGACTTTCTTCTTGTACTATTATGAATTTATTCTCGCATTACTACGACTTCATTCTCATTAGTTTGTCTTTATTCCTGTATGATTTTATTCTAGTAATTTTATTACTTTATTCTCTGTTTCTAAAACTGAATTTATTATCAAGAGCTTTAAAGGACGGTTTGATTTACCTTCCAGCGCAGGAAGAGCGTGTTCATGATGGCCAGCAGGGGGCAGGGTCCGTTCTCGCTCTGAGTAACGATGGGAGTCTTCTTCTCCTTCCAGGTGATCCACTTCACCAGGTAATAAGCCGGCATGGCAGGTCCTGGCTCTGCAGGAGCTGCTGCAGGCGCAGCAGGAGCTGCAGGAGCTGCAGCAGCGGCGGCAACAGCTCCCCCTGTGGTCAGGATGAAAAACTACAGCTAATGCTCAAACATCATAAACATTACAATTGTAACGACATTAAAAAGTGATGAGATTAAACAAATCTTTTTTCAAAACTGCTGTGTTTCCATCCAGCAAATCAATCACAAATATTTTTGTAATTCCAACTTGTGTATTTTTATGCTAATGAGCTGCGTTTCCATTGGCCGTAAAAATCTGCTAATTGGACATTTTTTGATAAAAAGGTTTTGCACGAGGATGAAGTGGTATTTTGAAAAACTTTCCGTATCATGGAGTCACATGATGAGCAGCCGGATGTTACTGCTGGCAGAAAAGACGAAGAAGAAGAAGACAGGAAGTGGAAGGAGGATGACGCCGCCGCATGTTTTTAACAACTTAAGTTCATTCAGAAGTGATTTTTGTTGCGTTTCTTATTTAATGGAAACAATGCAATTGTGAAATTGTGATTTTTTTGAGCTTAGACAAAGATTTGCGCTTATTATAATGGAAATGCAGCTAATGACGGTTAAATCCAGAGGGATGACCTCACCTGCCGCTTCCAGCGCCTCGTCCGCTTTCAGACTGGGAGCCTCGGCGGACGGAGAGCCGCCTTCGGCGCCCGGACCGGAGCAGGTGGATGACAAGCCGTCCTCGATGTCCAGAGAGTTTCCCGTGGTCGTGACGCCGTCGGAGAGGTCCAGGCTGGGAATGGAGAAGGACGCCGAGTCGGAGGATTCCCGCTGCTCGTCGGAGTCCGCCGCCGTCATCCCAGACGAACTTTCCTCCAGGTCCGGGTCTGGAGCTGGAAAACAGAGCGAGAGCGAGAGGATGATTCAGGCTGATTTAAGTAACAGGAAGGCAACAGAACAAAACAGGAAGGAGTTTCATTACTCAGAGGATTTGCTCTGACATAATGATCAATCTAAAACATTTCACCTGGCTGTGGATGCACGACACAGCGGCGTTAATGTCGGCACTTTAACATATCGTATCGGTCCGATAAATAAAACCAAGCTGATATGAGAAAACGGTATTTATTTTTATCTTGCTTCTGACTGTTTCTGTTTTTTTAAACATAGTTTCTATTTTGATCCGTTCTGTGAGTTGTGTGACAAAGTATGAGGGCCAGTCAACGAGAATCTGTTTAATTATGAGAACACAGTTATAACAGCAGCAAAAAAGATGCAATTTTACAAGAAAAGCCTTAAAATTAAGAGAAAAAGTTGCTTTAATGTGAAAAAGCTGAGAGTTAATGTTATTTCTTTGAAAAAGACACAGCTGCTTGTAAAATTGTTTCAAAGTTACTGATAATAATTTGGTGACGGTGTTAAAAAGATTGAAGCATTTACCAATGTTTGGTCAACAAAGTTTACATTTTGTGGCTATTTTTCATGTTGGCGTTCCCATAAACTTACAACTTTATTCTGGTAATTTATCATTTTATTCTCACCATTAATATAAAGGCTTCAATATTTTATTGTGTAATTTAACGTCCCAGAAAGCAGAAGCTGAACTTGTCAGACAAGATGGCCGCACGGGGCGTGATGACATCACTCTGAAAATCATGAAGTAAAAAAACAACAACAAAAAAACAGATTTTCCAAAAATGAAATCTTCAAAACCCAAAAATTAAATGCAATTGATTAATTCTGATCATCGAGATTCACTGAAGTTGAAAATCTACAGAAAAAACCCCCCCACAATTCAGCAGCTACTTTTAAATAAAAATATACTAAATCTGATAAAGATGGATTATAAGAGCTACAAAACAGCATAAAGTTTCAGTTATAGGAGGAATAATGGAAGATTTTTGTTTCTCTAAACAATATCAAAACAAAACACCTTTTTTTCCCAATCAAATTACACTTTATTTGGTATTTCTAAAATATTAGTTATACTAAAAGTTTGTTTTAAAATAAACTTGTTTACACAGCATTTACTTCTTCCGAGAAAGTATGATTTAATCCCATTTATTAAGCAGCTGCTGGGTTTTGTTCCCGTTGTTTTGCTCTGCTGGCCTGCTGCCACTCATATCCAGTAAAAACAAAGGATCATTGAAACGCTTTTCTGCTCCGTCTCAGTTTCCTGAATATTAACCAGCTGGAACGCAGCCGTACAAAATACAGCAAGCCAGTTTGGCATTTAATGTCCCGCTTACCCTGAGGGGACAGACTGTCACCGGATTCATGCCACAAATGTCTGAAGCCTCTTTATTTCAGCTCCTTTCCACAAATATCAAACTACAAGTGGATTTTAAAATATATTTAGGGAGTTTATTGTTAGAAACTCCTTAATCTTTAATATTTAATTTGTAATAAATCATAAAGTTTGTATTGATAACAGCCTGGTCCTACATTCAGAGTATCTTGTACAGGCTAAAAGTCCAGAGACGTCTGTTAATGAGTAGAAAACGACAGATATTATCAGCAGCTGCTGCAGCTTCAGAGAAAATAAAGACGTTTTCTCTGGGTATATATAAATAAACCTTTTAGAAATGTACTACATAGAATCATAGATCCACATTAGCTGTGAAAAGATTGATGCAGCTGAGGTCAACTAAAGCAAATTTACACAGGTTTTAGTTTGTTTAGTCGACACCTTGGGGATTTCCTCTGTTTTTACTCACTAAACTTATTTAGTAAAGTTGGATAAAGAGATTTTAGTTTTCGTTCAGTTCTGTCTGTTTTGAGTTACTTTCAGAATGTTTTAAGTCGTCTGTCTCTTTAAATCCAAATTAACTCCCAGTCACACCCATCAACTCAAAGTTTACGCTCAGAGATTAAAATGGTTGCCAACAGACAAACTTACAACTGCATATCTTTGAACACAACCAACAAGAATGCTAAAGTGTTTTTCTGGACGGTAATTCAACAACAAAACACTTGGCTTTTCCGGAACCAAAAGTGCTGGAACTCAACTTGGGTTGCTAGGTGACGGGCGGAATGCCTCTGGGGTTGCTAGGTGACGGGCGGAATGCTGCTAGGGTTGCTAGGTGACGGGCGGAATGCTGCTGGGGTTGCTAGGTGACGGTTAGGCCTCTGATTTGTGATGTTAAATTCTACAAGTTTTTGAAAGGACCCCTCAGAAAGACTAACTTTTGGGCCACATCAACGCTCTTAAAGGGCCGGTTGTTTAAAAATGTATTGATAAAACCCATTAAAAAGCTGTTAAAGTAATAATAAATAGCTGTGTATTCAATACGTTCTTCCTTAAACGGTATAGGACATTCAGGTTTTTATGATTATTTTTCAGAATCACTGATTTTCTGTTGCTTATTTAGAAATATTTCAAAGAAATTCTGCAATATTTGCACTTATCCCAAATGTGACTTTGGGTCGGGTCTCATATTGACTGCACTAAATTGAAATCCAGTATTTCTGAGGGCGAGGAGGAGTAAAAGAAAGAAATACTGCCACCTGGAAGTGGGAGTTAGTGTTACTTGAACCCAATGCTTTTCACCACTTTAGCAAAAAAAAATTGTAAAAAAAAAAAAAAAAGTGAAAAAATGCTTCCATCTATAGATTTGACCTGAATGTTCAAAGAATCACAACAAACTGGAGGGATTGATTGATATGATTTGATCTGGAGAATAGTCGGCCACATAAAAGCTATGGTAGGCCAGGTTTGGCCCCCGGGCCTCGAGTTTGACACATGTGCCATAAAACATTGACTTATTACCGAAATATGGCTGAAATAAACACTTATTTATCCGTGATGTCGTCTTACCTGGCTCTGCTCCTCTTCCTGCTCCCCCTTCAGTCTTTATGTGTCTGAGCTGGACCGACAGAGTTTCGTCCTCCGTCGTAGCGATGGTCATCGTCTCGTTTTCCGACAGACTAGGCGATGACTCGGGTGGAGTGGGCGTGGCCTCGTCATCCTCCTCCGATACTTTACTGCTGACGTTTTGGACTTTCGCCTCGCGGTCGGACCCGTCGGTAAAAACAGAGTCGTTCGTTTCTTTGGAGCAGCTCTCCGTGTTCAGACTCGGCTCCTGTTTGCTACGTCCAATCAGCAGGCTAGCTGGAGCGGCTGGCGGAGCGCTGGATTCTGCCATAATCAGCCAAACCGATGAAACTGGATGCAGACAGACTCGGGCTTTCACTTTCCAGGTTTTAAAGGAGAAATTAATTTATGGCTCATGAGATCAGCACATTTATTTTCAGGGTGGATTAAGTGGAAGATGCAGCTCTGTGGGTTGTGAAGAACATCTCAATGTGACCAAATTCTGCTGAAACTCCCAGAAAAAGTCTGCATTTTTCTGCCTTTTTACCTGTAAATAAACATCCGCAGAGTTCCAGGTGCCGGTCAGGCTCTCATCTTGACTTGAAGAACTGAAAGAATGACTGTCCTCTTAGTTTTCGTTCCGGGGTCAGAAAAGGAAGGGAGGATTTTCTGAGTCTTCAGTCAGCAGTCAGACCTGAAGAGAGAAAACAAAGATCCGTTTGTGGTCACTTTGTTATCACAGATATAATTCTGCTAAGGGCTGAAACAGTTAATCAGATCAATCTCTAATTATCTGGATGGTGACTCTCTGGGCATTGAGGATGTCCAATAGCAGTCCATCTCCCAACGAATCTGAAGAAGCCTCTGGCTGAAGAATGTATGACAGTCTGATGATTGGCTCAATTTCTGGTGAGTAGAAATGATATTCCAAAGCAGCATGTCCTGGATGACATAAGTTGTTAGCGAGCATTGCTAATCCACCTCATTTGCTTTGCCACCCCTCTTATATTCGCTGTCTGCCTGAAGAGAGATGTTGGAGTTGGGGATAAGAGTCTGTATAATCTGCAAAATGTTGCATAAAATGTAATCTCATCTGCTGAGGCAGCAGCATCAGAACCAGAACTTAAAAAAAACCTCAACAACCCGATAAAGAAGGCTGGTTCTGGTTCTGTTCCAGTTCTATACCTTTGGAGAAGATGCTGCAAAGGATTCTTCATAAAAATCAAGAAAACTATGCACAAACCTGAGCATCCTCTTCATGAGACTGCTTTATTACCTCACAGCAGTGTCTTCAGTCAGAAGCTTCTCCAGAGCTGCTGTAAAACAGACTGCTACAGGAGATCCTTCCACCACGCAGCATCAACAACAACCCTTTGAAGAATCTTGGACAATATGAGCTATTCTCTTTGATTATTAAAGGTATTTCTGAATTGAATTTATTGAAATTATAAAGTAAAATCTGTCACAGTGTTTCATAGGTTTTAATATAAAACAAAATTACTTAAAATTTCATCTTTCGAGACTCTGCAGATGCTTTAATTATCACAAAATGATGGTGTTATTTAAAAGTTCTTTCAGTGTATGTTTGTTTGGACTCTTGAAAATGTTGCTGCCCTATATGTGGTCAGGTGACTTCGCCACACCTTGCTTTGTAGCTTCTAAACAGGAAGTAAACATATGGAACTGTCTGATGTATGTTATCGTTTGGAAGTGAAAGGTAACCGAAGTGAAGGTTTTCCCTTTAAATTAACCAAATGGCTACCTTGACAACGATCATTAGCCAGCAAAGCGACTGCTTAACTTGGCCAGAATGCTTCCTAGTCAGGTAAGAAAACACAGCGTCGCTCTATTAAAACACATTTTATTAGCCAAAACTTTCACCTGAAACTGTTGTTTCAAACTCCTGACAGAATGAGCTTAGCAGAGAGTTTTTAAAACTCGTCTCACCTCAAATAAAACCTGCCTCAGCCCAGAAACGCCCGTCCTGCTGATGCCTCATCATCTTAAGCAGCTTTCTGACACAACTCCCCCCGTTAGCAAACCTGCGGCTAGCTTCCCTGGGCTAACCGAGCTAACTTACCTACTAAAACAGCAACAACATACACTGATGTGGTGGAAAGTGTAAAAGAAACACGACGCTGATTGCTGCTGTCACTTTTGAGAAGCAGATATGTTTTAAACGCCTCACCTTTTCAGCATCGACTGCGCCTCGGTGATGTGCGCTGATGGTAGCTGCTGAGCAGGCATGCTAGCTGTTTACATTCCTCTCCGCTAAGCCCCGCCCACAAATTGGACTGACACGTCACAGCTTGAAGCGTCAGTATAACCTCCCTACACAAAACTTGTGTTTATAAAACATGGGCTTCAGGTGGATGATTCTACTGCCGTATCCGTGCGCAGGGCAGCAATGACTAACTTTTATAGAGAGAACCAGCGGCCATTTGTCAACTCATGCTGCGTTTTGTTAGCCTCGGAAATCGGAGCTTTCGTGGGGGGAATGACGTCACTCGTGTTGCATTTTCAGGAATTCTGGGTGGAAAAACTTTAAATTATTAGCAAAAATTAAATTTGCATCCAAACAATCAAAAGAACAGATGCAGAAAACTATGATACCAACAAACTGTAACAATTTTAAACCAACCTCCTCTTGTTGGAAATAGGAATTTGTTGAGTACCCTTTTAGTGTCCTTTAATTATGTAAAGATAATTTTTTATTTTAAGGT
The DNA here is from genome assembly GCA_922788865.1 of Poeciliopsis turneri. Lineage (NCBI taxonomy): Eukaryota > Metazoa > Chordata > Actinopteri > Cyprinodontiformes > Poeciliidae > Poeciliopsis > Poeciliopsis turneri. The sequence continues at coordinate 409,640 of CAKLNU010001072.1, read as the reverse complement.
TTATATAAAAAAAAAAAAAAAAACTAAACTAATCACTAGGCTGTAATTTTCATTAGAAAGCAATCAGGTTTCCTATGAATCCTGGACAGAAATAGCTCAGGAATGTCTTCCTAAGAAATGTTAAGGATCTGAGCTCTTAAATTTATTTGAATATAAAGTTAAAGAGCTGATAAACTTTGTCTCACACATGCTGAAGAGTCTCAGAAATGACTGAGACAAAACAAACAGAAACCTCTTGTCTGTTTTGTGTCTTGAAACGGAAATAAAACAGGCAGATCTTCTGTCTGCACTCAAACAGACATCAGGGGATTAGCTTTTACCAGTCCAGTTTTTAGTTAATCCAGTCCAATTCAGTTAATTTAAGCAGCACCTTTCCAGAAAAACATATTCATCTACAAGACAAACACAATTCATGTCCAGAAATCTGAACAAATCATTACAGTAAAATCTAAATCACAACAGATTAAAATAAAATTACACACATCCAAATTATGGGCTTCTTGTTTTACACTGCATCCACGTTTATTTTATTATACTAATTATGAAAGAAGTAAGGATATTAGCGTCGCTGACTGCAGCTTTACAAAGTTATTTAAAAAACACATCAGCATAGAAATGGGTTGGCGCTAAATAGCCACAAGGTGGCGCTGTCGCAGCAGTTTTTCTAGGTTCATGAGTGTTTTAATGTTTTAAATGAGTTATAAATTTTATAAGTAAGAAAAAATGTATTTATTTCCCTAAAATAGAGAGACTTTAAAAGTGAAATGATGCAATAAAAGGAGAATAAACCAAATTAAAATCCTTATTTAAGGATTAACAGCTGCTTTCAACACTTATTTATTTTTTCCGGTTTACATTTTGAGCCTCCGCTGCTGCCAAATGAAGGATGAGACTTTACTGATGAGTTTCGGGTTAGTTTCACTGTAAGAGCTGAGGAAAAAAACTGAATGTAAGCAAAAAAAATAAAATAAAATAAAATAAAAACCTTAAACAACATTTGCAGCTGTCCACCTTTTGTAAAATTTAACAATCAACAAAAATTGTTAAATTGACACGGAGCCTTTTTAATTGTTTTTAATGTGATTTAATGGTTCTTTCTTCATGGAAGTTAACTCTTGCTCTTCGCTCCACTCAGGACTGGTTTGCTTCTGGAGCCGACTTCTTGTGACAGAAATCTGTAAAGGGAAATAAAAGATGAGTTATCTGGCGTTGTTGGTGGCGTCCTGGTGGTTTTGTTTACGGCGACAGACCTGCCACTCCGTCGTAGGCGTACGGTTTGTCGTGTGGGACTCCCAGACACTCGGCCAGTTTCTTGAGGTCATCGTAGGAGGCTTGGTGGATTTGCACATCCCGGTGCGAACCCTCCCTCCCTGATTCACAAACAAAACAAGATCAGGTCAACAAGACGTCCCAAATAATAAACCATGGCGTAAATTACCCTTACTGAGTTTATTAATGGGACTGAGTGTCTGTTTTACTGTAGCTAAGCAGGAATTTCATCGTTGAAGATTTGTAGGTCATCAGCAGACAGTCGTCGCAGCTCTCATAGAATTCAACATTTCCGGTGTCGTTGTAGTTGATGTCCACTCCGTCCTTCTCCACTCCTAAAAAATACACAAATCAGGCTGGTTACACTGATGCAAGCAAAGGCACAAAACACCAAACACACACCAAAAATACCAAACATACATGGTGAATATTTATAGTGCAAATATCTTTGTACACTTGAAATATGACAAAATGACTTACAAGTCACTTTTAAGCAAAAGCTAAGAGCTTGTTTTAAGTAAATATTTCCACTGGAACATTATTTCACGTTAAGGGATTTTCCCATGTTATAAATGAGGCATTATTCTCTGACAGTCAAATGATTGTTACTTTATTCTAAAGAAGTTATGTCGTGTTTGATTTTTCACCCGGTTTCGCTTATTTCCATTAGACCTGAAACAATTAATCCGATGAATCGTTGGAATTTTTGAATTTTTAGATTTTTTGAATATTTAGAATTTTTGAATTTTTAGAATTTTTAAATTTTTGATTAGCTGGTCAACCAGCTGATTATTCAGCTAATCATCAGAATAATCAATAGATTAATTGATTACTAAAAATAATAATTAGTTACAGTTACAGTTTTCTTTTTCTCCTGTTGCTTTGTGTTGACTTTAGACTAAAATATTAAAAAGCTGATATTCACAATTCACATATCTGTCCTGTTTTGGGTTTATGTTTGTGTGCAACTTACTCATTGACTGAGTGGCCAGTGTGTGATGTTCAGCGTCGTCAGAGGGAACCATCAAGTTCATTAAGTAGATAACGCAGGAACCGCTAGAAGTCGACGACGCCGGTTAGAAACGACACCAGCAGTCTGCTGAACTTTAAACTCTCAAAAAAGATTTACTGAAACAACTCAAGACATCTCCTTTTTATTGTAACGTCACATTCTGATCTCTCGTTTCCACTGCAAAAACGCAGAATCTTACCAAGAATTTTTCATCTAGTTTCTAGTGCAAATATCTTAGTAAACTTAAATTAAATTACAATTCACTTTCTAGCAAGACTTAGGAGCTTGTTTTGAGTCAATAATTCGTTAATTATAATTTTTAAAATTTTCACTAGAAGATTTTTAAAATTTATTTCACAATAAACCAGCGATAAGCCGTTACCTAGCAACCGTAGCCGAGCCCAGCTTGTCACCTAGCAACCAGTTCTAGTTCCGCTGGCAGATTATTTCACTTATAAAAAGCAGTTTTGTATAGTAACGAAGTAAAAATACTTCACTACTTTACTTAAGTATATTTTGGAGTACTTCATACTTTCCTCGAGTGAGAAAATTTTTGATAACTTTCACTTTTACTTCACTACATTTCCGAACTTAATTGCATACTTTTACTCCGATACATTTTCAATGTGTGGTTTCGTTACTCGTTACTGTGACGGAGGAGCGTCACGAGTTACGACCTAATTAAAGAGTCGCGTTAACACACACAAACACACGCAAACACACACAAACACACACAAACATACACAAACACACGCAAACACACACAAACACACACAAACATACACAAACATACACAATCGCTAACTTCCGTTTTGTTGCAGTTTAAACTGGCGCGGTTCATCGTGGGTCACACGCGGTGTTCCCGCTTCAGTTCACATTAATCCTCATCTGTCATTTTCAAACATTTTCCCGGCTTTATTTTCAATTAGCTTTATTGTTTCCGGATCGTGACGCACCGAGAGAGAGTTGCGCTATGTGGTGACGTCATCAGAACGTACTGAGTGTTGGCTGTTTCATGGATCATTGTATTTTTTAGATTACAAGTTTATTTATTTTTTTCTCTTATTAATTATTTAAACCTTGTGGTTTAGGTAAAGCACCTAATTTTCTTAACTAAATGATGCTGCAGGTTTATCTATTAGCAGGTTTCATTTTGCCTGCACTTGGTTGCGTTCATTATTTTAAGTGTATTTTACAAGTTTACCAAAATATAAAAAATGTAATTCAAACTGCGTTTACCTTGTTTTACTTTTTACTTGTACTTTTCATTACATTACTTGAGTACATTCATTTTTACAGTACTTTCCATACTTAAGTACAAGATGTTTCAGATACTTTAATACTTTAACTCAAGTAACATTTCAGTCAGTGACTTTTACTTTTACCAAAGTCATATTTTGGAGAGGTACCTATACTTTCACTTGACTCCGAGATTTCAGTACTTTATACAACACTGATAAAAAGACATTTTTCCTTAAGTTATAAATGAAATAATCTGTCAGTGAAACTAATACTTTTTCATGAAGGAATTCTCCACTTAAAACCACCTTCTGAATTTTGCTGAAAATTCAGGAGGTGACTGACATACTTTTATGTCAGTTTTGCCTTATTTAAATGTCCTAAGATATTTGCACAAGAGACTAGACCAAAAATACTTGGTAAGATTTTGTGTTTTTACAGTGTAGCTTTTATTTAGCTCCAGTTTCTGAGGGGTCTCACGGTTTTATTCATGTTGAAACTTACGAGAATGAGTTCCTCTCGATGTACTCGATTGTTTTGTTGTCAGCAAGGAGTTTGAACTCAACGTGGGAACTGGTTAAGTTTCCCAGTAGATATTGGCCAATGTGAAAGTCAGAAACGGACCAGACCAGAACCCATTCGCCGTAAATCTTGAGAAACACAGAAAAGAGGGAATGCTTGATCAACAGTTAGAGATCAAACAATTATTAAAATGTTTTTAAGGAGATTGAACTGGTAATATAACTTTTAGAGTAAATCACTGCAAAAGCTGAAGGGCATTTAATCAGGGCTACAAAAAACACAAACTCTGAAGTATTTTATGTTTTGTTTCTAGAACGAATATCTTAGTGCACTTGAAATTACAGATAACTTTTCAGAAAAATACAGGTTTATTCTAAAAAGTACTAGTTGTTACTAGTACAGATTATTTTATTTAAAACAAGACATTTCTCTCGTGTTATATGTGAAATAATCTGTCACTTTTTCAACAATATTAAAGAATTATTGGCTTAAAGTTCTTAAACCAAAATTAAGAAATTACTGGCTTACAATAAACTCCCATCCCTTACTAAAAAGTTACTTCTAAGTTACTTTTGTCTGCTTTCAAGTGTACTAAGACATTTGCATTAGGAACTAGACAAAAAGTTCTTGATCAGATTGAATTTTCCTGCAGTGAAAGATTTGAAAATGGCTCATCCTAGTGATCTAAGTGACCAGAACCAGACTGACCTCATGCAGGTTTTTACTGGGCAGCCGTTTGGCCAGACCCTGGCACTCCTCTGGAGTCGGTGCTGCACTGCAGCCGATCGCTGCTAACAGCAGCAACGTAATCTTTGCTGCAGCCATCCTGCTTTCAGACCCAACAGTGACGCACAGTCACTGAGGCCGGTCAATTTTATAATGAGCTGGGCCTCAGCTGCTGAGGCTGCAGGGGCCCGGAGTCCAAAGATAATGTGTGTTCAGGGGGCGACTTATCGCCGACTCGTCCTTTTATTCACCAGCGGAAACGTGTTTAAACTGAAGAAAAACATCTAAAATCAACAGTTTATCAAGTTTCATTTTGTCAAACCTCCAAGTGTTGGATAAACTAGTTTTAGTTTAGCACTTAAAAACTGAAAGAAGAGAAAGACAGGATGCTAAGCATTCTATTTCCCAGAATGCTTAGCAGCATGTTTTTGTGTCCTGAGATGGACATGAGTTACATTAATATGACTCTTGTTATGAAGGTAAATGTTTATTTTAATGTCCTGTTCACCCTAAATGTTTCTGAGCTTTCATAATGATAAGATTAATTATTGGGTCAGAAATTTTGTTCATGCAATTTTGAAACAAGAATTTAAATTATTCTGAAGTAAAATAAGTAGCTAATTTAACTTGATATAGTGAGTGAAAATAATAGAGAAATGTGGCTCTATAACCAGGTGAGGGCAGTTTCTTTTCTGGCATATTGTGAAATAATTATTTGCAGCCTTAAGTTAAAACTCATAATTCAAGATTAATGAACTTAAAAAACAAAGTTTAGACAACTTGTCTCGTTAAATCAACTGTAGGATTTTCAAGGCAGTAAGATTCAAGTTAAACCTCCTCCAGATGTTTTACAGTGCAGATTTCTTATTCCTTTATGTATTGTCTATGAATTATTCCATTCATGCTTAATTTATTACTTTTTTTCTTTCTTTGCTCCTGCTTCGTCTGTTTTCCATGTCTGACCTTTTCTGATTTTTCTGATTTTTCGTCCCGTCTTGTTTCTGTTCAACTCCTCATATTGTTGTGGTTCTCAGATATTGATGTTGTTGCTGTTGGCATTTTGGCTAAAGATGCTCTTCTTTAGCCAAAGTGACCTTCACCGGCCATCACCGGTTTTTTGTGGGTTAACACAAAGAGTCAATATTTATTGATCAGTTTTATTTTCTTTGCAGCTGTAAGACTACATGTTGCACAAGAAAAACATTTTAGTCATTGTGCAAATTAGATGCAGAATGACTATAAAGCATTTGGCAAATTGATGCTCTCCTCTTCTTTGCAAAAACCTGCAGAAACAGACAAAAGAAAATGAAAACCTCAGCACATTAAACTGTTGGAGCAGAAAAACCTCAAAGCTGTTCGCACTTTTCTCAGGCTTGTGCAGGAAGTCTGGTTCTCCAGAGAAGCCCAAGCAGCTCGCCTGCTTCTTGAAACGCTCCATGTCAGCCTCCGTCATGGCCGATCCTCTGCCTGGAAAGCAAATAATAGAAAGTAATTAATTTACAGTTTGGAAGAAAAGCAAGAAAATGAATCCATGTGACTGATTTCTTCTCACCTAGAAAGTAAAGGGAACGAGCGGTGATTTCGTTCTGGGCGTTTATGTGGCTGAGTTTAAATAGCTGAAGGAGAATTTCAATGTTTTTGGCGGTGCTGTTTATCATCAGGACCAAACAGCCGTCGGGGCACGGAAGCACCTGAGACTCCGAGGTCATGTTAAGATCTGGGAATAAACACAGAAAAAAGTGAAAAAACACGAGATAATCATCTGGAAAATGTTCAAAACAACTGAAATAAAATAGAATTAATAATAATTTAGTCAAACCAGAGACTCGACATCATTCCAACGGAGTATTAAGATCCATTGGAATGGATCTTAATTTTCATATTTATTCATAAATATTTTAAGATATATATTTTTATAATGTTTTCATATTTATTTGGCAAAAATAAATATGAAAATCAAGTAATGAAATTATGAGAATAAAGTCAAAATATTGCAAGATTAAAGTTGTAGCTTTACAAAAACAAAGTAATAAAATTTCAAGCATAAAGTCTTATTATTTAGAGTTAAATCTAAATAATATGAGATTAAAATAAGAATAAAATATTACAAGAATGAAATCATTATGCAATTTTGTAATTATGACTTACAATAAAAATATTTTTATTTTCTTATAATGGCCCTAATACTCTTGTACATTATAAATATGATTTAAAAAAGGAAATTAATAGAAATTTAGGTGAAAAATCTGGAAAAAGACAATTCAAACTGAGAAAATGTGCAGTGTTCATTAGCACAATTAGATAAAAAAAAAAAAGAAAGAAAAATAAACAGATGTAAAATCCAATGGTTTTTAATTGTAAGCTCTGGGCTGACCTCTCCTGCAGGATTATGACTCTTTTTGTCGGATCACATTGGGAAACTTACATGAGGACGTTATGGCGTTGCCCTCGATCTTCATGCTCTGGGAGTTTTTCATGCAGGTTCCATTTCTAGGAAAAAGGCGAGTTCACAACCTTAAAGCTGAACTATTGTGCTTCCTTGAGCAGAATAGGATAAGTCTATTGTCTCTAGAAAACATGTTCATTACCACCTTTTACACAAAATCATTCTGTGATGAGATTTTATTCTGGTCAGTTTTTCCTGAGTATCTAGATCTCCTTTCTGTTTTAGTGTCTCTGTCACTTTAAAACCACATAAGATGCTGCTGGCCACGCCCTCAACTCAATGTTTACAACCAACTGGGATGTAGCAAAGGATTTCTCCATGGTGAGTCAACAATAAAACAAGTGTCTTTTCCAGCAGCCATTGTACAGCCCATTAAATGGTAACAATCTGTCTTGGATTTGTACAATCAACTAATTTGCTTTTGTGCTAACCCCCCCCCCCCCCACACACTTTTTCTTTTTGTGTGTCACTGTAGTCATAAAGATAGTACATGATTTAAAGACTGCTTCTCAAAAATAAAAATAATGGAATATATTTTGGACAGTTTATAACATCTTTCATCTCATAAAAGACGTGATTATAATAAAAATAAAGGTTAATGAGCCTGGAGGGCACATTGATGGAGTAAATAGCTAACAATCCCATGAGTTCAATAAACAATTTTCTATTGGATTATAATCTTTGAACAGAATTACCACAATTATTTTTCCTAATGAGAACCGTAACATAGTCTAGAAAAATAGGTCCCCCTATGACAAGTAGTATTTAAATTAATACAACTTTGTTGATTAACTTTGTTGATTTTTAAGAATAATTTGGATCGTGCTTCTTGATCATGTTGTGCAGTGACAAAATAAAAAACCCAAAGCTCAGTAAACGTGCTGGAACCCAGCTTGGGTTGCTAGGTGACGGGCTGGAACTCAGCTTGGGTTGCTAGGAAACGGACAGAGCTTCATTGGGGTTACTAGGTCAGAGGCAGTGCCTACCGTTTTGTGATGTTAGATACTGCAGATTTTTGAAACGGCTCATAGTCCAGACACCAAAAAACATAAATTCATTTCAAGAACAGTTGTGTGGTTTTTCTAAACACTCATGTCGTTTTTAGAATCGTAAAGACTCAAATGGAAGTACAAAACATAGAAAACGTGAAAAAAAAACATGAACTTATTGCCAAAAATTGGCTGGAAATTTTTTTCTATATATATATTGAGCTTTGGGTTGTTTTTAGAATCAAATGGAGAACTTGTTTATTTACATTTACTTATGTGTAATTACTTGTATTTATGTTTATTTATGTTTGGGCATGCTTTCCTTTCCTGTGCAGTTTGGCAGAAGACTTTCTTTTAACACTTTTTGGAATTTCGTCTTTTTCAAGTTCACATATCCAGAAGTTTCAGAATGTATTTATTTATTTATTTATTTATTTATTTATTTATTTATTTACTTATTTATGTGTTCTAATGTCAGAAAAATAGTTACAGTTACAATTAGCTTGACTGATCAGATAAAATATTCAGTGTCACCTTTACAGAGGAATGAAGTCGGTTTTGTAAACGGTTAAATGGTTTGACACACAAACTGAAAAATACTTCCATATCACCACCAATAGCATGATGTCTTGTAATTGTATTTATGAACAGGTATTGCCTGTTTATATAAAACAACTCAGTTATCCAACATTTTCTGTTATTATTAATAAATAGCTTTCAGTTTTTTGCTTTTTTCTTCCTTTTTCTATTTGCAACTCAGTAATTCTTTGATGTTGTGTTTTCCTTTTACCTCTATACATGTAGCATTTATGAATATTTACTATTAACTCACATATTGCTTCCTTGAACCACGACAATCTCATTGTTGCCTGCCGGCGACGATGTAATGTTCACCCAGGAGCTTTCGGTTAACTTCAGCATCGCATTATGAAAGTCGTGATCCGTGTAGCCTGCAAGAAAATGTGTTTCTCCATAGACCTGCAAACAAACAATGAGCTGGTTAATGGTCAGAACATGAGATATGAAGGAATAACTGACTGTATGTTAAATGTTTGTTGTGTTTCTACTATTTGCAGATGGTAAAATTCTGGTTATCCAGGTTAGCTACCTGTTTAGCTAAATAGCTGGTTAGCTTTGTGGCTAACCAGCTAACCAAGACACTTTACCATTTGGTTATCTGAATAACCAAAACATTGTTTGGTTATTTACATCCAAAATACAATTTAGATATGAATATGTTCACTTTTTAGAGAACATCAGGTACAAGTTTGTAGAAGAAGACTTTGACAAAGATGTTCTTATTAAAATCCTGTTTGGACAAATGTTTCACAAAGAGCTAATGCTCATTTTGTGACTGGATTGTATAAATGAAAAAACACAGTTTCACCACTGCGTTTTTTCCAAAAAATACAATTAAAATCAATAAATTTGTTCATGCGATAAATCATTAAAAAACATGGTGCGGCATCATCCTCCATCTACTTCCTGTTGTTTTCTTCCGCCGTGGCAACATCTGGTTGTTGATCATGTGATTTGTATGATGCAATAAAAGTGTTTACATTGCAGTTTTGTAAAATAAACCAACTTTGATTCAGCTGAAAAATGACCTCATCCTAGCGACAAAAGTTATCAAAATACAGTATTTACACAACGGAAACACAAATAGAATCGTAACATAAAACTACGATTGTTTGCCGTGAAGTAGTAACGGGGTATGAATGAGAGGAAGTGTTTACCACAGACGGGTCAGCCAGAGAGACAGGTGTGACCAGAGGCTGGCATTCTTCAGGTGAGAGAGCTGAGCCAATCAGAAGCAGCGAAGCAAACAGCAGCGTGCTGAGCCACAGGTTCATGACGACAATACAATCAGGTCAAGAAAGGATGCAAGAAGACGGAGCTACAGCAGTAAATCCTGTGAGCTGCTTGAATTTTATACAATCTGATTAGGTAACAAATCTGTGGACTTTACAACAGTTGTGTAAGAATAGTTTTTTTTTTTAAATTGGGATTTTCCTGTGTATGGTTTGTTTAAGGTATGGGAGAGTTTGCAATGATAGTGTCTCGTTTGTGTAGCAATCATTTGCTTTTTTTTGTTTGACTGACTTTTAACGCCAAGGACTTTGTGTGGGTTAATCAAGATTAAGGTCAACCCACTCAAATATTGATTTCTGTGAAGTTCAGCTCCACAAATTTGTTTAGCCCAAAGATTCTTGGAGAATTTCCACAAGGACGCAACGCAAATGTACCGACACAAGAAAATGGCTATGATTCAGCAAGATTTGGCAACTTTTTTAATTAATCCATTATTTACCCCAATGGATGTGACTTTTTGAGTAAAATTTAAGAAGCAAGTGTTTATTATTCGTCCTGACAGATAAAAATCCCCCCACTCTGTGTACATTATTAGCCAACAGGGAACAAAAGGTCAAAACAAAGTTCCAGAAAACAAGGTTATCAGAAATGAAAAAAATGGCCAAAGGTCTAACGTAGAAATCCGACTTTTATCTGAGGGATTCTAGGAGTGAAATGGAGATAAACATCCAGGAGAGTCCAAAGTGCGGCCCAGGACCATTTGTGGTTGAAAATATGATTAAACAGAAGGGAATCATATTCTATTACATTCTATTAATCCTGTTTTGCTTCCCCTTTAAATCTCCAAAGAGCCCAAGATGAAACACGTGGTTGCCATGTTTGAAATTAATTGTAAAAATGTCCTTTTCAATTATCTAATTTAAAATAAAAATTCTTCAGACCAAAATTATTAATTTTCCTTTATATGTTAGCTGGGTCCCCTGTTGGTTTGTTTTTCAAGAAATCAAATACTTGAAACGGCTCAACATTCGCTGAGAGCCATGAAGACTCACAATTATAGAGCTTATAGTTTTCCACCTGAAGCTCAAAACATGCAAGATGAGTCAAACAGAATGTTGAGAAATATAATTATTTTAATATGAAAGATTTTTAAAAAATTAAAAAAAGACAAATCAAAAAGAGGGAAAACTAATTAAGGTGTAAAATAAAATCAGAAAAGTCAAGTATTTTACTGATAGATTATAAAGAGACTTCAGTTCAGCAGGTCAATAATTAACATAACTTAGAAGTCACTCATATACAAAGATTTAAAACACTTCCTAGTTCTATTTTAAAGATACTTTAAATGTTTTTCTTCCATGGCAACATAAAAATGCTAAGAAATGCTTTAATGTCAGAGACTAAAGTATGAAAACAAACCTTACACTGGTTGCAGTAGCAGTAAATGAACACTAGGAGGAGTCAGAGTTCAACTAACTTGACCTGAAACTTAAACAAGAGACAAAACAACAAAACCTTCCTCAGGTGTAAATGACAGTTTGACTCCATTAATCAGAACCAGAACCAGACTGCAGATTAAAGATGTTCTCTTCACCTTCTGTTACATTTCCAATCAGAAATAAACTAATGTAAAGAAACTCTGAATGTACGGAAGAAGATTAAGGCAAAAAATAGAAAATAATAATAATATTAATAATAATAAAATCAGTTTTTGCTCATAATTATGAATTCAATCTCAAAATTTAGATATTTTTCCTCACAAAATTCTTTTTTACTCTAAAATTTTCAGAATGTTTTTAACATCATATCAGACTTCTTACTTTTTTTCTTCAGATTTTTAACTAACTTTCAGAATCCTTTTTTTGGTGTCTCTAATTCACTCTTTTGGGCTTAACTTTAGTTTTTAAATCCTTTGTAGTAAATTACTGCAACAGCACCAATAACATGTTTATCTAAGACATAAAATGACATGACTTTTAGTTTAGATAATCAGAAATATGCTGGGCATTGGTTGTTGAAGGTCTGCAATTAGAAACAACAGTTTTCAATGTTTTCATTTTGACAGAAACAGGAAACATTTTGAAGAGCATTTTTAATGCTGGAAAACTTTTAAAAATGTCTTAGTTTGCAGAAAACAGTTTTATTATTGCATGTTGCTCGATGGCAGCATTAAGAATATAAGTATGTATTTATATCCAGGAGAAACAGCAATGTAAAACTAAAAAAAAGATAAACCCAATGTTAAACTAATCTGCTACGAAAGCTTTAAAGGCTCAAATCCTCACGTACAATAATGAAGCAATCATGAAAAAACAGCTTCATGCAGAAAGAAAATTAACAATTTTCTCCCAGTAAGAGTTAAATAAAAATATAAATAGTGTGAACATTGTTGCAGGAAGATTAGTGTAAATCACATTTTATATTTTTATTAGAATAATCAGTGAGAATAATGAGAGACAGAAAAAAGTCTGGAATCCCAGGGTTTATTTCCTGCTGTGTTGATGATGAATACAACTGACTTTATTAGAGTTAAATTACCTCATCATATTCTGTTAGATTTTTTGTCTCACAGCTGGAAGCGGTGCATCCGGAGAACAGACCGGTTGATTTTTTATTTTAAGATTGTGCATTCATAACTTTACTTTCCTGAAGTCAAGGAATCGCAGACCAAAGCTGTTTTCAAATGTAAAGACATTCAGAAAGCAATAAGACAGAAATACAAGACAGATTTTGAATAATACAGTGTTTTCCTATGAATGTTTCATTGTTTATGTGCATTTTTCAGTCTGAATCATTTATTGTGTTTATTAGTTTTGCTGGTTCAAGACATAAACAGACCTGAGTGAATCCTGCATGTGGTCCCAACTCTTTCCTGATAAATCACACTGCAGTCATTTGTCATGATCAGGAGAAACACAGTGTGCATTTAGATGTGGAATATAGACGTTTAAATAAACCGAGACTGTTTCAGAGGCTTAATCCAGTAAAAAATATCTATATATTTATGTCAGACAATATAACCTGGGTAAATATGAAAAGCTGCTTTCAAATGATCATTTCACTGATAAAAGAAATAGTTATTTACTACTCTAAAGCTAAATATAACCTCTCTGACAACACAAAGTTGGCTAAAAGGCCATAAAGAGGATGTTTTTTACTTCCATTTTGGTTTCTACTGCTTCTAAAAACAGCTTCAAAACGTCCCTGCTGTTTTTTGCAGTAAGTTTAATGTTTTTTTTTTTTTGGTGTTTGGAAGATGAGCCATATCAAAACCCCCAGATTGTGGCGTCACAAACCAGCAGGCACTGTGTAAATATCCCCTATTAACCCCACCAGGCCGTTACCTAGCAACCCCAGCAAAGCTGAGCCCATCTCCTAGCAACAAGCTGAGTTCCAGCAGTTTGGTCGCCTGGTTCCAAATGCTCTGGGAAGTACAAAGTGTTTTGTCATGGACTCACCAGACACTTCCGCTCTTCAAAGATGGAGAACTGCGCATCTGTTTGCAGCCATTGTCAAGTAAGAGTGCAAACGTTGAGCCGGGGTGTGTGGCCACCCGGGGGCGTGGCCACCCGGGGGGCGTGGCCAGCCGGGGGGCGTGGCCAGCCGGGGGGCGTGGCCAGCATAATCTTATTTGGATTTAAAGTGACAGGAGGACCTAAAACAGCTCATTCTGAAAGGACATCAAAATAGACTGAAATCTAACAATTAGTTTTATTATTTAATTAACAAACGACTCATTCTGTCCTGTTCAAGGAAGCGTAGTAGTGATCTACAGCAAGATCCAACGTTGACAAATGGAGAAAACATGTAAAAATAGTGAAGATTCTCAGGAATGACCACAAAAGCACCAAGAACTACATACAACCCACTGCAGATAAGTTAAGGTCAGTGTTCAACAATAAGACAGAGATGTTTTAGCTGGATGTTGAACAAACTGAATATCTAATTTTTACCACAGAAACATCTTGATGGTCTTGAAGATTTCAGGGAAAGTTTTCCTGGAAAAGAGATTTTAGAGGCTGATTGGTCAGTTTCATCCAATGTAACACAAACTATTAATGAAAACAACGAAACAAAATAAAGCAATATTGTGCTGACAGAAGGTTTTATTATTGTCGTCATGACAACTGAAGACCAACCAATCAGAAGTTACATGGCAACATTTGAATTACATCACTTAAATAGCTACTACAGACCATTTGAAATTACTAGTTTTCAACAACTGAAGGCTGTTTTTTCCAAGGGTTTTACTAAATAAATTAAATCAATTAATTAGCAGCTGTGAGGTTAAAGCGCCTCAACACCAAAACCTGCATTGCATTGATCAGCCTCCTCGTCCGCAGTGCAAAAGACAAACTTCTTCTCTGATCCTCCCACGCTGTGTGATCCTAACGCAGCTGAGAGTCAGGATGACAGGATGCGCGCAGTAAGTGATGGCTTTTTACTTTTAGACATTTAAAGGCGCTATTTTCTACATAATTAAGCGTGGAGGTGGTTCGGCTCAACGAAAGGTCAAAGTCACCGAAGTCGGTGGAGCAAAAGAAGAGAAAGACTGCATTAAATATGAAATGATTGAAGCAGAAAGATGAATGCTAGATCAATCAGAGATCAGATTTACCTCTGTGCTAGAATAATATCCAAGGTTTTTGAGTTTTTTGGATGGAATATACTTTAATATAGTATCAGCACTTTGTTCACTGCAAAAACTCAAAATCTCATCAAGTATTTATGGTCTGGTTTCTACTGCAAATATCTTTTACATTTGAAAAAATAGGAGCTTATTTTACATAAATGATTCTGTAACATTGGTAGAAAATTACTAGTTTCATTGTTTTCACTTATAACCAGGCATGTTTTCCATTATATATGAAATGATCAAGTATTTTTTCATTAAAACACAACCTTATAATAATGCTGAAAAGTTATTTGTAAGTTAGTTTCATCTTATTTCACATGTATTAAGATTTTTACACCAGAAATTAGGAACTGTTGGTAAGATTTTGTGAAAATGTCACATTGTTGAATTTTACAACTTTTCTTGTTCATCATAGTGTATTTTTACTGCAAAGACAAAATTTTACTAAGTATTTTTGTTATATTTTATAATGCAAATATCTCAGTACACATAAAATAAGATAAAGCTAACTTACAAGTAGCTTTTCAGCATTACATTAGAGCTTTTTCGAGTCAATAAATCCTTAAATTGATGAAAAATTATTTCACTTATAACGCAGGGAAAATGTCTTGCTGTAAGTTTAATAATACTAGTAACTAGAACTTTTTCATTAATATTAAGGAGTTATTGACTTAAAACAAACTCCTGTTTCTTGCTGAAAGTTAATTTTGTTTTATTTCAAGTTCACTCAGATATTTCCACCAGACGAGACGAAACAGACTTGGTAAGATTTTGTGTTTTTCTGAACATTTACACCCAGTCAGGCACATTAAACAAATGTAAACAAACGGATTTAGGTTTCTTTTTGTGAGCGTGAGGTATTTTGGATCGTGAACTCTCAGCGTGGTGAGCAGAGAGCCCACCTTTACAAATTAAACCCACTGTTCTGATCAGCAACCTGCTCAGGTTTCCCTGAGTTTCATCTCCTTCATTAAAATGCTCTGCCCTCGGGCAGCTTTGTCGCTTCACAGGCGTTTGTAAAGGTGTTAGATAAGGTAAGAGTAACACGCGCTCACCGTAATCAAGGGAAGGCAAGACGAATCGGATCAATCCAGTATGTGGGTTTCTGGTGAGCCATATTTGCAGGTTTCTGCCTCATGTTTTGGGTTTTGTTCCATTAATTTGTGTAAATCTAAAATGTTTACTGGTTTTCTCAACTGTTCACTGTGTGATGTCTGTTACGACATTTTTGTGTTTCACAAAGTTAAACACTTTGAAGTACCTTGTTTCTGAAATGTGCGACACAAAAACCTGGCTGATTGATTGATTGATTGATTGATTGATTGATTGATTGATTGATTGATTGATTGACTGAAGTCAGAGATTTGACCAGATTCAACCAGGATCTGACGAGTAACAAGCAAAACCCAGTAAATGTAAATCCTGAGGACTACACAGTAAGAAAAGGAGAAAATAAACAACTTGGTGTAAACTAAGAAACCATTCGATGGAAGAAAGGCAGAAACCCAAAGCAGCAAAGAAAAATCAATCAAAAACAACAAAGCTTCCAAATAAAGCAGGAAACAACCTGCAAATTTGGTGTGCGTATTTAAATTTTATCACTTTTCCCGAAGCGTGACTTCACTGATGTAGGGCGTTGTCATGTCGCTATTTCCAGTACTGGTTGCCATGGGAACCACACCTTTTGCATCCGTTTTTATTATCAACACAGAGAGAGAAAACGTGTTTGTACTAAACCTCTTTATTTTCTCAATATGAGTTTTTAACCTCGCCTGGTCCAGAAGGTAAAACGTTTTGATGTGACTTCATGAAGGTTTCCTTCTTTATTTTTATTTTTTTAAATTCATCGCTTGTTCAAAAACCCAAATCAGATCAATATGCCAGCTTTGCAAAACACTGAAATCCCCCTTTTTTTGTTAGCAGCAGCATGTTGTAATTTGTCTCCACCCATCAACCATCTGTCAGCTTTCATGTGTGATTCACACATGCAGATTATGGAAATACTGGCTAATAACATCCATAGAGAAGCAGCTTAATTTAAAAATACGACTCAAATCTCTGAAAGCAAGTTTTCTCATTTCAACAGAAAGTCTCTGGATTTCTGTGCATAAGAGCTAAAAAAAAGTATTAATAAAGTGCAACTTGCAGGGAGATTTCGGAAAAGAAATACCTCAAACTGAAGGTTTAGACAGGGGTGTCCAAAGTGCGGCCCGGGGGCCATTTGTGGCCTTTGGACTGATTTTATGTGGCCCACAAATGTAATTAAAAAATTATAAAAATTTGGCACATAGATGCAGATGGAGACGTTTTGTTACCAACATGATTTTCCTGCACAAGAAAATACAAAGTACAACACAAACTAAAAAGATTAAACCAAGTGTATCCACAGACTTTTACTGAAAAGCTGTGTCCAATTCTTTCTTAAATTTGGCTAACTATAGCGGACGTTTTATAAGAAGGCTTTTTATTATGAGTGAAAATAAATTTAGAAATTGAGAAAGAACTGAGAACATGGCAGCTTTCTGTCAATACAGCGAACATGGAAACTTAAAGTATTAATAAATAGTAAAGTTTTGCAAAAAATCTCAGAAATGTTCTGAAAAAAAAAATTGATTAATATCAGAATTTTTCCATAATAAACTTAGATTTTTTTTATTTTCAAATGTCAAAAAAATTTCTAAAAAATTTCTGACTTTTTCAGAGATTAATCTGAAAATGTCAGCGTTTTTGCCAGATTTTAATCCTTGATTTTCTTTATTATCGTTGTAAAAATTGCTTTTGATGACAATATATATCTGGCGACTTTATTTGCTCAATCTTAGATTCCCTTTTTGGCCCGCTTCTACTTTAGAGTCCACAATTTTGGCCCACTTGGAAAAACGTTTGTACCCTTTGGGTTTAAGAAGGACTAAAATCACTGCGAGCAAATTAAGACCCAACAGGAGTTTTTATTTCTTTACAAAACAGAAGTGCAGCGTCAGACAGAAACAGAAGGCAGGGAGGTAAATCTACTCCTCGGGTTTTAACGTGACGACTTGCAACCACTGGGAGAATGCACTGAAGCTCTGTTCACACACTGACACACAGTCTGCACATCACCTTCACTGTAAAAAACAGCAGATTAAAGCAACAGCTGAGAGATTACCGCATCACACAGTTATGTAAGCAAAGAAATCAAAACCGCTGGAAAAACAAAACATAAAAAAAATAAATTTTTTGTCGTCTGCAGGCTCAGAACTGTAACATAAAAACTGAGTATTTTACTCTGAAAACCCTTTAAAACAACATATTTAGTTATAATTTAACATAATGTTTAACAGCTACTATGCAAAATGTATTTATAACCTCATAGAAAATGTTTGCTAAACAGTATAAGATTACCTTTAAACTTTGTTTTTCTTAAAAAAGCTTAAAAGTCATCTTTAAAGCTATCTTTAAAACACAATTCTTAAAGCTACTCAGAGCTTTAAATAATTCTGTAAAAAAATAAAACAGCTGTGCATTTTTTTCATCCTTAGCATCTGACATTTATTTGCTTGTTTTTAACATAACAGTGTTTAGACCAATTACATTTCCTGTTTTGCAGAAAGTAACTTGTGTTTCCGTGAAGCAACTAACTTTATTACCAAAAATGTAAATTTGAGAAAATAAGAACAAAACAAAACAAAAATGAACCAATTATTTGTTTTCTGATTTTTTTTGTTGCGACTCCAAAGAGAAATTCACAGTTGTCACCAGATAGAGAAACACTGCAGAGAGCAGGACGTATAACTGGTACAAAAACCCTGAAAACACTGAGCTAAAGTTTTTACCAGTTTGTTGTTGTACTGTAGGTGACACCTTTTCAAAGCCACAACACATGAAAAGACCAGAGTGAACAGTTCATTATTTAGTCATCAAAAAGCGCGTTTAAAACAGGAGACTTCACAGTTTAATTCCCAACACGCAGTACTTGAAGTAAAAATGCACCTTACTGAGCTCTGAAAAACAAAATGCTGTTTTCTTCTGGCTTATAAACAACATTGATGTTTGATGGCTGCGGCCATTACAGCAGGAAGCGAAGGCTGAAGGATGTAAACATTTACTTTACTATAGCATCACATGTCCTTCTTTAACAACATAAAGTCTACTAGCTGTAGCAGCACAGAAATAAAAGCTGAAATTAATTATTTTTATATATTATTCTTGGTGAGTTCGGATTAGCATTGGTAGCTACCAATGCTCAAGCTAGAAGTAAACCACTTGCTAGCTTGTACCACAACTACTTTGTTGTCGTTTCCACCAACTTGGTGTAAACCAGTGAACAATTAAATTATAAGATAATGCTAAACCACTAGCTAGCTAGTACAAGCTAGTTCTGAACGAGCTTGTTTAGTAAACTGAACTTGTAATGGTTTACAAGCTAGTAGTAAACTATCTGCGCTGCTAACTAGTACACAGCTAGTGCTAAAGTAAATTAGAAAAATCTTGTATCAGTTCAGAACTTTAACAATACAGTAAAGACTTGTTTAATCTGCTGAGGCAACCATTTTGGAAAAATAATTATTAACCTGTTGTCATATTGTTTCCTATTGGTGCCATACAGGCTATGGCAGGATTAGCTGCTCCACTAGGTGCCATTGTTTAGGCACCTGTCTTGTCACCAATGCTGAAAAAATGTCTAAAATGTGTTTTGCATAAGTCCAAACAAGAATAAGTTTAGCTACTGTTACATAAGTGAAGTATGTGCTTTTCGGCGCCTTCAGGAAAGTGTTGATGCTTCTGAATATAACAGGTTCAATAAAGATGATTAGTTCCACTTCAAATAAACTGAAAATAAAAAGCGGCATTGTCGCCTTAGTGACCTTTCCTCTGATGGCTGTAATATTATTCATAGAAAATAGATTATTCATAGAAAATAGGGTCAGCTCCCATTGTTTGTCCCATTCAACACACCGAGGTAAGTGTTTTTTCATCTGTGCAGACTGAGCGTTTGCATAGTGTAGCATGAGTTTAAGCTCTTCAGTTATCAGTGTTGAGTCTCTAAGGAGCAACGCTCATGCCACAAATATATTGATTTATTGTTGGTAGTTAAAAGTAATAATTTCCCAGGGTTGTTCATCAATCAGTCAACCATATAGATGATTGAAAGTTAGATTGTAAAGTTTTATTTTCTAATGGAGACGAATGACATGGTGAACGTTTTGGCTTAATGTAACCAGATTGTAAAATTTCAGATAATTACTCTCTTATAATTAATTTGTTTTTCAAGATGGCAGTTTAGTGGAGATAATCACAAACACCTCTTTTTAAACATTTTTACGAATATTTAATTTGGGGACAAAACCAAAAACCTGTAAAAAAGATACTTAATACTGAAACATGCAATATTTTAAGCACATTTCTTTCAGACTTTTTACAGTACATTTTCTCTCATAAATCTGGATGTGTCTGCCTTATGTATTTTTTTCTATGAACTTTGCAGTTATTTTTCTTTGTAGAACTTGTTTCCATCTCCAGTCCCCAGACCCTCTGACACTTCCAACCTCTATGCCTTTTTTCAACAGGACCCAATTATTCTGCTATGTTTCCAGGTGGATTTTCCCTTCAAGTACGGTGTGAAACTAAAGAGTAAACCAACAGCCTGAGGGTAAAATTCACCTATGAAGCTGTGGCCATGCCCGAAGTTTAGCACAAACACGCACACGTTATAAACAAACACTCAGCAGAGACAGATTTCCTGTCCCGACTCCCTTAAAGGGTAAAAAACATCAGCAAGAGCACTGCTTGAGTTTCTAATCCTATGTAAACAGACTTAGTGTAAGGCAAAGAGGAAGAGGAGGATAAGGAGAGGAAGGATGCAAAGAGAGAGAGGGGATGAAGCTGCGGAGGAGAAAACAATAGTGAAGAAGGGAGAGAAAGGTGAGGATGGTTTGAAAGGCAGACGGCAGAATTAAAGGGTTTAAAGACACAAAGTTTTACCAAAGACTCGACTTCTGCAAGAAACGTTGAACAGCTGCAGTTTGAACAGAGAAAACACAAAGAAAATGTCTTTTCTTCTCACATCAATTGTTTGGATTAGAGCCACTGAAAAAAGAAACGGCAACACTTTATTTGATGGGTTGTGAATAAGACTGTCATGACATCGTCATAAACATGTCATAACACCTGTTATAACACCTGTCATGAACAGGAGTAAAGTGTCATTCGTTAAGTCATGACAAGACTTACTCATGTTTATGACAGGTGTTATTACATGTTTATAATGGTGACAGTCTTATTCACAACCCGCCAAATAAAGTGTCACCAAAGAAAAATTTTTTGTACTTTTTTCTCATAATTCTAGCTTTAATTTCCAAAAATCAAAAGTCAGAATTCAGAGATTAAGAATTTTGAGATAAAAGTCAAAATTATGTAATAAAATAAAAAAAAAAGTTCAGATTTCTGAAATTAAAACAGAATTCTGAGGGAAAACAAAATCACACTTCTGAGATTAAGAATTGCGACTTTACAGCCAAGATTCTTCCAATGACTCTAATCCTTTTCTGTAGTTTTTACCCATTTATATTTTTTAATTTTATGCATTTGAAGCCTAAAAGCAACGTCTCCTTTGGTAAATGTTTCCATTTCCATGTCCTTCCATTATGAAACATGTAAGTACATTAGACTGAACGCGATGTTTTTGCTATGAGCTGTAAACATTTCTTTTTGTTAATATGCAGAATGCAGTTTAGAAAAGTACAGAATCCATAAATAGATGCACAAGCCTTGGTTCATCAGACAATGTCCACTGAAAACAGTCAATATTGTAAAAAAATGCATCTTTTCTGGACACCTTAATTTTGAAAGAAATGTTGACAATACCATAAAAAATTGGCTCTTTTTAAATAACTAAAGAAGTTCTAATTTATTCTCAGTTCATAAAACAAATTAATGAGCTCATGTCGCAAATGTTAAATGAATAAAATAAATTATATCGACTCCCTCCACCGTCATTTTAATTTATCTGGGGATTATTTTAGATCATTTTCAATTCAGCTGTTACCATCTTACTGCATTTTACTTGATAATGCAGTAAAATGCATTATTTTGGTATTAAAATTTAATTGGTATTAAATTTTAATACCAATTTAAATTATGTTTAAAAAAATAAATGCTTGTCTTGAGTTTCTGAAGACCAAAACTAAAAAAAAATTAAGTTTATGTCAAACAAAATAAGAAAAGTTGTCTAAATGTCAACTTAAACACACCGTGTGGATTTATGAATGTTTAAAAATTAAAGCATCTTAAAAAAAAGTAAATCTTCAGCAAAATATGAAGGCTTGTTTTAAGTAAATAATCCCTTAACATTGATGAAAAAGTGCTTTTTTAAAATTAAATTATAACATGGGAAGGATGTCTTGTTATAAGTTAAATAATCTGCAAATGGAACTACTTTCTCAAAATCAATATTAAGAAATTATTGACTAAAAATAAGCTTTGCTGAAGATGCACTTGAATATTGGTGAAAAAGTCCTAGTTCCATTGCCGAGGGGAACTGAAGCCGTTACCTAGCAACCTCAGCCAAGCCCAGCCCGTCTCCTAGCAACCAGTTCCAGTTTCACTGGCAGATTCTTTCACTTATAAAAAGACATTTTCCCCACAAAATAAGATAATTTTCCTGCTAATAGAAAAAACTTGTTTTTAATCAATAATAAGGAATGGTTTACTTAAAACAAGCTTCTATACAACTTGCTGAAAAGTTAATTTTAATTTAGTTTGCCTTATTTCAGGTTTTCTAAGATATTTGCAGTAGGAACTAGACCAAAAATACTCGGTAAGGTTTTGTGTTTTTGCAGTGAAAAGCCTACAGAGGTTTTTTCTCCTTTCTTTCTGCAGCAGCTGACAGCGGAGTAATGAGAGTTTTAGCTCTTTCAAGGGGAGACAGGCGCGAGAGCAAGTGGAAAGATAAGACAGTGAGACGTCTTGGAGAATTATTTTCTTCCTTTATCACCATTTTACTCCTTTATGAGCTTTAGCAACTCAAATGTATTTACCTGTCAAGGTGGCAAAGCCAGCGGAGATTAAAAAAATCCAATGAAAGTGGAAGGAGAGGAGGAGAGATAAAATGAGTAAAGGTATAAATCGGCGGTGAGGACGGAGGGATGGAGGAGAGGGACGGGTTTAGTTTGGCAGTGAGACGCTGGGACAGTCAGCAGTAGTTTGTGCAGGGCAGCATTTCCTCCCTATGAGTGTGAGTGTGTTTACAAGACAGGCATTATGAGCGTCATCACACTCAGAAAATAAATGTTTCTGCTGTACAAGGGTGGGTATAAAAACCTGTACGCTCCTGTTGAAATGGCAGGTTTTGTTTTGTATTTTCTATGGAAGAAGATTAGTGCCACCTACAAAAAAAAAAATCTATGCATTTTTTACTTTAAATCCCAAATTTTGACTTTTATCTAAGAACTCAACTCATATTTCTAATTTTGTGTCAATTCAAATTAATAGCCAAACATTCTTACGTGTGTGCAGTTAGCAAATTAAAATAAATTATGTAACAAATGATTTGTAAACCTGCACTGAAAGCCTGTGCCGAATTTATTTGGTAGATTTCAGTGGTAACACCATGTTTTTTAAAAATGAGTCAGGTTTCTGAGATTAGAGTGATAAGTCTGAGAAAAAAAGGGATTTTTTTATTATTTTAAAGTAATAACTGTGAGTTTAATCCCAGATTGAGTTTTCAAATCTGAGAATTCTCAATTTAAAATCTGAATTTTAAATTGCAAATGGAACTACTTTCTTAAAGAAAAACTGTGAGCTTTTTGAGATTAAAATCAGAATTTTTTTTATTAAAATCTCTTTATTTGTGGCTCTAATCCTCCTCTGTGGACTTGTGACCAAAATATCTCACTTTAGGTTCACACTGAAATCTTAAAGGGGGAATAATAAATAAATAAAAATGATGAAATTATGATTCCAGAATTATGCATCACTTTAAAACTCTTGCCAGTAGAAAATTAGAATCACCATTTAAAAGGTCATTTTTCACCCAAGATGATAAAAAAAGTTATGTTTGCATCAATAAAGCTGAAATTTTAACCTGGTTGTATAGATTTTTAATACCCACTCTCATGTTTTCTGTGAGGCAAATATATCTGACACTTTTGCAGATGAAATCTTAATTATAAATAAAGATATAAAATGTAGACTTTGCTAAACACAGCAGTTGATTCATGGCTGAGAAGCTAATATTATGAATCACAAACTGCCATTAAACAGCAATTAGAGACGTTAATGAGAGTGAAGAGACGGTGATTTCTTCTATAATTAAATGGAAAAATGTGTTTAAGAAACCGTTGACTGGTTACAGCTTCAATCTGAAGACACCCTGATGGGAGGGCGGGTGGATGAATGAATGAATAAATAAATAAATGAATGAGGAGGCGCTCCAGAACTTAATAATAATAATAATAATAATAATAATAATAATAATAATAATAATAATAATAATAATAATAATAATAATAATAATAATAAAAAAAAAACCTTCCTGCAACTTTTAACACAATAAAATCCGGTCATAATTCAAATGGATAAGATTTCATATCCTCGATTCCTCCAGGTCCTGCTGATTTCAATCAGCAGAGGCTCTGATGAACACAGGAAGAAAAGTCTCCTTCTCCCTCAGAGAGGAAATTAAAAAAACAGAAAACCATCCTGTAAAACTTTATGTCAGTTTTTTGTTCCTTTCAGGTAAAGGTTCGGTCACCTTCCATGCAGCGAAGCTCCCCTCCAGAGATCTTCAGAAACCTAAAGATTTACCAAGCAAGGAGCGGATTGGGTCCTGCTGAGGAGGAAGAGGAGGGGGGAGGAAGATCGCTCCAGGCTTTCTGCTCGTCTGCATGGAGAAAAAAAAAAAAAGCTCAAAGTCGGTTTCAGCACTGCAAAAACTCAAAATCTTACCAAGAATTTCTGGTCCAGTTTCTGGTGCAAATATCTTATTACACGTGGAATATGACAAACAACATTTTATTTTAAGTAAATAATTCCTTAATGTTGATGAAAAAGCTCCAGTGGTAGATTATTTTACTTCTGCCAGTTGAACTTGAACTGGTTGCTAGGAGACGAGCTGGGCTTGGCTGGGGTTGCTAGGTAACGGCTTTAATTCTCCTGCTTGAACTTTTTCATCAATACTAAGGAATTATATACTTAAAATATCTTGCTAAAAAGTTACTTATAAATTAGTTTGTCTTATTTCAAGATGTTTGTACCAGAAACTAAATAAAAAATACGCCTCAGATTTTGTGTTTTTACAGTGGGCTTGAGGTTTAGCGCCTCTCCTCCAGAGGCCTGAAGTAACTGTCTAAACCGAGAATAAAAGAGAAATCTGTCCATTGTGTTTAGGTTTGACGTCTTCATCCACTCAGGAAGCGAACCATGGCACCTTCCAGCGTTCACACCTGGCCCAGAGGAGAGCTGCGCTCCCGCTTCCATCCGATTCTTTATTCCGTTTCCAAACCTTCACTCTTCTCCTGGGGGTTTTCAGCTCTGAGATTTGACAGGAGACCTCCAACCATGAGGAGGCCCATTACAGCAGAGTGTGTGCAGGTCGCCTGAGGGGGGCCCCGCTGCAAGACAGAAACAGATACGCATCACTGCTGCGCCTGCAAATGCAACTCAGAATCCTGATGTACATGAAAGACGCATGAAACCGAAGGAAAAGCTGCTCTGGGGAATGCAAAATCGCATCTAACGATCGGTTTCCTTTTCCTGCCGTTTATTCGGTTTCAGATAATAGTTGGGTTTTTATTTTAGAAAGTTACTCACTGCAAAAACACAAAATCAAGTATTTTGTGTTTAGTTTCTGGTGCAAACGTCTTAGCAAACTTGAAATAAGACAAACTTAAAAGTAACTTTTGAGCAATATATGGAAGCTTGTTTTGAGTAAATAACTTCTTAATATTGATGAAAAAGTATTTTTTCCACTGGCAGCTTATTGAACTTATAACAAGACATTTTTCTCCTGTTGTAAATTAATTTATCTGCCAAAAGAACAAGGACTTTTTCATCAACATGAAGGAATTATTTACTGAAAACTTTTAGTTTAGTGGCTTTTTTGAAAAAAATATTTTTCGGAGTATTTTTACTGCACTGTACTTTTTACTCTTACTTGAGTAAAAATTCTAGATTTTCACTGAATAAGAACAAAAATTCACCTGACACAGATACACACCTGCAGTTTTTATTAAAGTTTAATAACTTTTTTATTAAAAGATATTGATTTTGGATTTTGTTGTTTTTGCTGCTTATATCTATTATTGTCCACAAATCCCCAAATTTCATCTAAACTTTATATTTTGATCTGTCTGATAATTTTTAAATATTAAAGGATTAATAATGTAATCAGTACATAAGTGGACTTTTTACCAAATATAACCTTCAGCAGTAAACATATGAAAACGACAGAAGAAGATTATGAGCATTGGAGAAGAAAAAAAAATCTGGCTTTAATCTTCTCAGATCAAATTTCAAAATTTTTGACTTTTTTCCCCCAGAATTTAGATTTTTTTAGAATTTATTCCAGAATTCTATTGATCTTAGAAGAATTAATTAAAGTCAAAATTCTGACCAAAAAAAATAACAATTTCAGTGAGAACTGCTTTAATTTGATTGATAAGATATTATTTAACCATCCAGTGGTTGTTATCATGGTTTTATTTTCGTCTCTCTGGGCCCCATAAACTTTTACGGCGGGCCGTGTTTGGCCCGCAGGCCCTCAGTTCCAGCCCCGTTGCTTTGGGTGGTGTTGTGTTTATCTTCTTTCCTAATTTCAGTGACATCTTGAGGGACAACAAAAAGCCTAAATCAAAGTGATTCCTTTAGCGCTTGATGTTGGGAGGCCGTTTCTCAGACTCACCTGTTGATGTCAGGAAAGCAGCGAGACGCCGAGCCAGGAATGTGTTTGTGTTGGTCACTTGTCCCTTCAGGTCCATTTTGACTGTAGACTTTAGCTGAAAACACCAGTTACTAAGCAACTGGAGGAGAGCGGCTGGAAGCCGGCTCGTCTCATCTCTGCAGTCAAACCGATTCAACGCAGCTTTGTTCACTCTGTCGTCCATCTCTCCTGAGCCTCCTCTGCATCCTCCTCCACACACACCGCTGAAAAAACTAACCCAACGCCTCACCGTCCAGGATAACTTCACTCGATGTTTGAACAAGTCTTTAAAGTCTCTTAATAAGTTCTGAAAATAAATACAAAGCAACAAAAACAAGTTCTTCTCCCATGAGAGACAGCAACCCTAGCATGTTGCCCAGCAGGCGGTTGATGAAATTCGCTGCCGACCCCTGCAGCGATGCAGGAGAGCCGCAGAGCTCGGGGATTTCTGCAACCTTCACCATCTGAGCAGAAACCAGACAGATTCACAGCCTCTGCAGGTTTGGCCAAACGTGATGCAAATCGTTCTGAAAGCAACATTTTCAGAAATATTCTTTCTTTCACAGCAAGAAAAGGTAATTTATTTGACATTTGTTCAACAAAACTGACTGCATTTGGGCAGATCGGTGGTAACGAGTTACTTTTACTCAGTTACTTTTACTTGAGTGATTTTATAATGAAGTATTTCTACTTTTATTTGAGTAAAACTTCTGGATAATGTAATTTTTAAATATTAAATGACTGATAATTTGATCAGTTACTGAGTACTTGAGTGAACTTTCTACCAAATAGTTTTATTTGAGGGTAACGTTTGGATCCTCGCAGCCTTTACTGGTCGTTTCTGCTCAGATGTTTCTGCCTGCTGGGTGAGACAACGATCACAAGTAAAGCAGCATCAACACAAACTGCACTTTTCTCTGTTGCGTTAAAAGTCCAGATGGAAAACAGGTTTCAGATCCACATCAAAACCTCTGGAGGTAAAATAAACTGGATCGATTGATTGAAATGCAAAAACAGAAACTCTTACCAAGTTTTTTTTTGTCTAGTTGCTAATACGAATATCTTCGCAAGCTTTAAACAAGACAAAACTAACTGACAAGTAACTTTTTGTAGAGGCTTGTTTTAAATTGATAAGTCCTTGATATTGTGGCAAGGAGAACTAAAGCCGTTACCTAGCAACCCCAGCCAAGCTCAGCCCGTCTCCTAGCAACCGGTTCTAGTTCCACTGGCAGATTTTTCACTTTATAACAAGATATTTTTCCCCATTACAAGTGAAATCTGCCAGTGGAACTTTTTTAATCGATGTTGTTCCATTGACAGATTATTTAACTTAAATTTTTTACTGAAAAGAAACTTCTATATCTTGCTAAAAACTTAGATTTGACCAAAATTACTTGGTAGGACTTGGTGTTTTTGCAGCTGATTGTGATTCATTTTACTAACAGTTAATTAAATTTTGCTCTGGTTGATTTGTAGAACAAACAGAATCGAGAAAACGTGCGTTAGTGTTGGTGCCACTTGGTCAATGTGATTGTTGCCTCAGTTTACGCATTGAGTTGTCAGGGTTGCTGCCTCTCAGGCTGCCTGTCAGGAAATCCGGTAATCAAACGTGTCCTTCTCCATGTAGTCCGTCCAGGTAGACGACGGCATGCTGCGGTACGGGTCCAAAAGGATCCGGAAGCAGCGGACGATCAGTAGGCCGAGGAAAATGAAGAGGATGAGGACGAAGACGAAAGCCGCCCTCTGCTCGAGCGTGAGGAAGGAGGCGGAGGAAGAGGATGAGGGGAAGTCTGATTCAGAGGCTGAGAAGGTGCTGCTGTAGAGGTCGTCCGCCATGTTCAGACGATGGTTCTGATTGGTTCAGTTCGGGATCATCCGTACCTGTCCACTGAAAACCATCTTTACAGCAGAGAAGTCAAATCGGAGATTTCTGCAAAGCAAAACAATACGTTAATTTTACTGTGAAGCACAGCAGATCACAATAAAGATTGTTAATTTGTGAGCATAATGTTCCTTGAGTAAGAGAAGTGTAGAAAGTTTGTGTATTACTTAATTAAAAAAATAAAAGCCTTTTTTTCTTGAATGATCAGTTGTGATTTTTTGAATCGATTCAGCCACAACATGTGTCGTATTTACTTGAAGTGGATTTTTACAAACTGTGAGGAAACCTACTGCAACTGATAATGTTTAGAAAGTGAGACTTTATGCTGCTTCCATTCACTACTGCTATGTTTCTACACAGATTATCAACCAAAGTTATTCTATTGACATAAACAGCGTCTCTATTACAAATGTGGAAAAAACGTCACACATTCACTAATGTTAGCCCTCTCCAGGCAGATGTTGCAGGTTTGCAACAGCTAAATGCTACTTAGCTAGTCTTTGCAAGTAATTTGAGCCTGAGAGGGTTAATAAAACTCAATTGCAATTGCAATGTTTTTTATTCAGATCCATGTGCATCAGAAAATCAAATTCACATGAAAACTTCCAGATTTTTTGTTTTCTTGAATACAATTTCTGTGTAGCTGAAGACTTTAATGTTGCTATTTTTGTCTCTGGATGCCATCGTGTAATTTTGGTGTTTTCCTAAATTTATTTATGGTTCCTTTTTTTAAAAACATGTTTATTGACTTATGACATGAAAATAATATACAAGCCTGAAAAAAAGCAATAAAAGGAACCAATAAAAATTACTTTATTTCCTTAATAAATGACAATGAAAAAAGAGCATAAATTAAATAAGAATAAATCACAGATTCTGCTTTCCATGTGGAAATACTTGAGTATTTTGATATAAAACACATTTCATTTAACTTCTTCCAGTTTCCCAACGTGTAAGTCTGTTGTCATACATGATGTTGATACAGCGATAATAGTGCAAATGTCTGCAATCATAATTATTCAAAATGTCTCAAAGCAACAAAGAAAATGGTTTTCCTCAGTACACAGAGAGAAATGATAAAAGAAAGAAAGAAAAATACACCCCATTTACATGTAAATTGATTTTTATTCTAGTTGCAGTGAGAAGTCAGCGCAGGAACTAAATGCAGGACTGAACAAGCAGGAGGTCAGTGCAGAATACTAATGAACTTCATGTCACAAAAACAAAAGCTGAGGCGCTGCCAAAGGAGCGAGCCGACCGACAGAAAACATGCAACATGAAGTTAGACGCCTGCAGAAAAACAAGGCAGTGCAGCCAGAAAGAGAGGATTTTAAAAACCGCTGAACGAGGAACCAGGAGGATAAAGGAGCGACACCAGGTGCAGGCAGAGGGAAGACGCAGCCTCACATGGGGGAAAGAAAAGAAATTCAGATAGAGAAACTGAAATCAAGAGCTAGAAACTGATCAGAGCAAAAAGAAAATCTTCTTTCTGGCAGACATGAAGAAAAACAGCAGAATTTCCCAGACCACTGACTTTAGAAGGCCTCTGAATAATTTATGCTAATATTTCTGTCTCAAGAAAACAACAGTTTTTTTCTTTTTGCTTTCATTTTCACAGTTTGACTTCATGAAATCATCCCCACTGAAAATATTAAAGCTGCAACTTTTATAAAAAAGAAAAGTTGCCATCTCTTGTCCGTGTGTTATGAGACAGATAACTGGTGCAGTAACTTTTCAATAAAAGTTGAATTTATTTTTTGATAAACTGAAGGTTTCAGTTGTTTCTTCGCTTCCTCAGACTGAAACATTACGACCCAGGAGCAGGTTTTTGGTGCTTAGGACGGATTCTTGGTTTCATGTTGTGTTTATTGTTATTTTTTCTAAATAAATCGGTTTGGTGTGCAGATTTGCACCCACCTGCTCCAGTAGGTTCTGTTAAATGGAGCCAACCTTTGTCCTCCTTCTCTGCTTTGAGCATAACGGTTATTTTCTGCAGCAGCATGGAGTCGTTTCAGTGTCCTCAGAAAGCCAAGCTGTTTCTTTAAGTCCATGTCTTTCAAACTTCATTTTTCCCTCACGCTGTTGTTCTCTTCCCAGCAGTCTGTGGGTGGGATTGTGGGTGTTGTTAGTTTTAAACACATCGTTTTGGCAAGAAGCTTTTTATTTCCTTCCCACATGGAGATTAAAGCCAAACTCAATTGGCTTTAAATTTTGTCATCTCCTTTTCAGGCTCGGTTTGCAGCTCCAAAATCAGAAGGTGATAAATTAAATGAACTTTAAGCTGTTTACATGCACAAACAGTTGGATTATGGGGGATTTTCTCCTCTCGAAACTCAAGTTTGTGTCTGGTAAGTAAAGGGAATAAATGCATTTTCTCGATTTTTCTGTTTGGACTCATTGTGCAACATGTCCTGCAAGGTGAACCTAAACCTCTGCAAAAATTACCATAGGTTTTTAATCTAAAATGTCATGAAATATCACTTTACACGCGTCACGTAACGCTAAACTTGATTAGTTTGAACAAGACGAGTGCAGAACGTCTGTGAAGGATTTGCTGAGTCTGTGTATTCAAACTCCCTCCTGCCGTCCTCGTTAATATTTCACTGCCCGTCTTTCTCTCGTTCCTCATTTTCATTCCGTTCACCTTCAAGTTTCCCAACTTGTTCAAGAACAAAACAAAGGAGAAACCCCCAGAAGACAGCTCCGACACATCAGAGTGGAGTTAATCCCTTAAAACTGATGTTTATCACATCATGTGGTTATTTACACTCTGTGCTGTTTTCTGCTGATTCATCATAGCGGAGGTCAAACACACACACACACACACACACACACACACACACACACACACACACACACACACACACACACACACGCACACATTGGAGGATATAAAGTACCAGAGTCCCTCCAGGCTGCAGCTGCTGCCTCAGAAAATGCGTGAAAGCTGAAAAAAAAAAAAAGTAATTAGATTTGATGGAACAAATCATGCTGACCTCAGAAGTGTCACTCTAACCGTAAAGACTCATCGCGGCCGAGCGAAGCCCGGAGCCTTTGAAGAACCATCTGCGTAAAATCAAAGAAATGTAGAAAAGTTCTGGGAGAAGTTCAGAACCGGGCTGAGCTTTCTGTTCTTCTTCAATCTGTGTCAAACGGATCCCGAGGCTGCGGTTCTGCTGCGGTTCCGCGTGACATGACGGGCAAGTTGTGCTAATGGGGAAGTTAAAGGGCCAATCCGCTGATTTTATATGTCAAGGTCAGTTTGCTCAGCTTGCCTGGTTTAACTTGGTTTCTGGATACTTAACAAAACATTTACTTTTATAAAAATATGTTTGTTTTTGTGGCATATTTCTGAAAAATGTGAAAGCTTGTTATGAGTCAGATAATCTGTGAAAAGATCAATCTTCTCGGTCTCCTATAATTGCCATCTAAAGAAATGAACCGCTCCCGACCAAAAACAGCCAATCAGAGCCAGGAGGAGGGTCTCAGCGCTGTCAATAAGCCTTGTGTACTCACTGAAAACAATCTACCGTTTAACATGAGCAGTGGCTATGCTAACTAGCTTTAGCATTCCCGGCAGCCTCTGCTGGCTGCAGTGTAGCAGAGAAAAAAGGGGGTGAAGAGGCGAGCATGATTGACATCGCTAAGACCCGCCTCTTGGCTCTGATTGGTGGTAAAATCTGCTTGTTTTAATTGACACATAAATACAGAATAAAAACCTTTTATCCAAAAATACGTCAACATGCAGTTTAAATTCTTTAAACTAATTAAGCTAGTAAATAAGTTGTTGAGTGACGTAAAAAGCATAACAAAAACTAAAACTGTGAAATGGCCTGTAAATAACAAAATAATGCAGATTTATTATTGTTCAGTTTGAACATGTTTATTTAAAAAAACACATTTAACTGAGTAAGACTAGAGCAACAGTTGGCATGTTTTCAATCTGTTCACAATGCAAAGCAGAAGATAAAATATTATTTTAATATAATTTACTAAATAATGTCAGAAATTAGGAGTCAATAACTGTTTGATTCTTTAAACCGCAGAAACTGATTGGAGTAATAATAATAATAATAATAATAATAATAATCATAATAATAATAATAATAATAATAATAATACACTTTAAAGAGAAATCACTGAACCATTTCTGACTGATGTTTCTCAACAGAGATAGGAAGAGCTTCATATTTGTTTCTACAGTTTGTAATATCTTGGTTGAAGATATTCAGTGCATGTCAAGGCAGCTCAAGCCTCCTGAAGCTTTTCACTGTAAAAACTGTGTGGGAGTGCAGTGGGAGTGGAGGAGTGGGAGACGAAGGGGACGTCAGTCTGTGTGGGAAACCGGCAGGAGCTCTGAGCAGATACTCAACCTGAGAAAGCTTCTTGTTTCTTACTTTAATTCAATTCACCTCTGCAGGTATGATTTTAATTTGAAGGTATTGCAAAGTGTTCAAGATTGATTCATCAATATACTGACAAATTATGTTTAATAGGAGAAGAGTAGTGACCTAAATGCAACAAAAAAACATACTTTTCCACATTCCTAAACTGTATCTTAACTTTTCTTTTTAAAACGAGGTTGCAGAGCAATGTATATTCACATAAAACTCAGATTACGCCATTGGGCCTCGGCTCATGCTCACCAGTTCCACACAAATGCAGTAAATAAAGCAGGAAACAAACTTCTGTTCACTGGATCTGGAGAAAAGAAAGATGCCCAAGCTTCAAGCAATGCAGTCTCATAAACCGCTATGGAAAAGCAATAAACTTGAGTTTACCGTCAGAAAGAGAGAGACAAAACTTAAAACA
The DNA here is from genome assembly GCA_922788865.1 of Poeciliopsis turneri. NCBI lineage: Eukaryota > Metazoa > Chordata > Actinopteri > Cyprinodontiformes > Poeciliidae > Poeciliopsis > Poeciliopsis turneri. Next base: position 376,399 of record CAKLNU010001072.1, on the reverse strand, counting down.
CAAGACGACAGCAGAATATATAGTGGAAGGCACAAAATTCAGAGTTGAAAATAAAATATTGTCGGCTGTAGGAGACGCTGCTCTGTGACTCTTGTTTGTTTCCTCACTGTCACAGTTTGCATCAGACAGACAAACAGACGTGTTAAAGTCCCAGAAAGCAAATTATTTTCTCACAGTCGTATGAAACAACTACCTATATAAGAATAAACATGATATTAAAGTCTAACGCAGCGTTTGAAGATTATTCGTATAATGAGTCACATGGTCTTTGTTCCATTTTGGTCAAAACTGCTTCTAAAAACAACCAAAGCACTTAAAAAATGAAAGTTAATGTTTTCTTGGTGTCTGTAAAATGTTTCAAAAACCCCAAGAATTTAACCTTAATAATCTGCCAGTGGAACGAGAACTGGGTTGCTAGGTAACGGGCAGGGCTTGGCTAGGGTTGCTAGGTAACGGCGCAGTGCCCCTTGCCAGTAGAACAAGAATTTCTTCATCAATATTAAGGAATTATTTTTATAAAACAAGCCTTTATATCTTGCTAAAATGTTACTTGTAAGTTACAGATATTTGCACTAGAAACTAGAGCAAAAATACTCTTTAAATTTTTGTGTTTTTGCTGCGTATTTATTTTTTTTTTTTTACATATATATCTTTAACTTTAAAGAGTGTTTGTGTCTTGTTATGTGTGTGTTTTAGCAGTGCTCTATTTTCTTCCATGTTTTTAAATGAAATATTAAAATAAATAGAGTGTGGTTGCAATGGGGGGCGTTGTTGGCCCAAGGCACCAAACAGAATAGGACCACACCTGCCTGCTAACTCTTAATCTGCTGAAAGATTTAAATTAATCTGAGGCAGAAAGCTTAGGTATAACAAAGCTTTCTATGAAATCAGCTTGTGATGAAGCTGTCTGTTCTGTTCACCATCAACTGGACCGACCAACCGGATCATTTGTCTGCAGAACCGAGGAACACGAACATGTTTCCTTTAATCTATTAAAGTTTAGTAAAAAGGAAAACACTAAACTGCGCTGGAATGTGATGTGCTAATCTATGCAATCTCTGTGTTATTGATAAATTTGTAACCTGCAATAGTTGCACCCGACTAGTTAATATTGAATTTTTTTTACAAACCAGCTGTCACTAGTTTCAGATGCTGTAAATTTAATGAATCAATTTGCAGAAGTTTAATTTTTCATTTCAGGAAGACGAGACAAGAGGAAGAACAATGAATAAAACTTTGGATTATTCATTCGATCAATTTACTGCTCTGCTGTTTCTACTGTGTGTGTGTGCGTGTGTGTGTGTGTGTAGGTGTGTGTGTGTGTGCGTCTCTGTGTGTGTTTGTCCGGCTTTCATGCAAGACAGAATTCAATTAGAAGATGATGTAGTTTCACTGAGCCTCCAGTTTGGATTTGACGGCACAGAGATGATGGAGTTTTATTCATGCAATTAACAATTCATTTCTTACCCTCACACACACACACACACACACACACACACACGCACACACACACACACACACACACACACACACACACACACACACACACACACGCACACGCACACACACACGCACACACACATTCAGATGTCAGTTCTGCACACACACACACCAAAGTGCGACGTGCTCCAGTGTAGAAACTATTTATTTGTGATGCCAAAGCAGCGTTTTTGGTGGTTTTTGAACTAATTATCTATATACAAAATTTAATTGGTAGAATTTTGTAGAGAACAAAACTACATTTAAATTATAAAGCACTGAAAATATGTCGTATTTTGCAAATAAATATACAAAGTGGTTATTTTCATTCCACTTTTTTTTTTATCTTGCCTTGCAGGTTTGTGGAAAATAAATAGATAAATAAAGTAAGAAGCAGGAGTTTTCTCATTTTTTGTGAATTTAGGATAAATGTTAAATATGGTAAATTTCTGATTGTTTTCCTCTGAGATTATTTAAGATGATTTCTCGTTTCTCCTTGCTGCATTAAATGGTGCGTATTTCTTCACAGAGTGTGTACTTCACACTGATGATAGTGTCTTTTCTGAGCTTTCAAGTTTGTTCAAAATTTTTTTCTTTACACACAATTCAAACTTTTTTTTCCATTTTTCTTAAAAATTATAACCAAACATCCTGTGTGTTAACTTCACAATCAGTATTCTGCACCATCATCGCAAATAAAGTGATTGAATCAGAAGCACAGAAAGTCGGGGACAGAAATAAATTTAATATAACAGAATAAAGAGTTTTTTGTTCCGACTGATCCGATTTTTCATTAGGCAGAAAAACTCTGCAGTTGATTCAGGTTGACAAAGCAAACAGTGGACAAAAAGATTATTTTAATTGACATGAAATTAACTGTTTTACTAAAGTTAATTGAAAATAAAAGCAGTAAAAAATAGTGAAAACATGACAAAAGGTCAGTGTTTGTTGTGCAAACACCCCGAAATGCATAACATCTCTCAGAAGTCAGTGTTTTCTGAACAACACATGCGTTTGACCCAAGGCTTTTTTTTACAAGTTGAACTGACAGAAAATCTTACTACAGAAAAACTTAATAAGAAGAGGATTATGGCCAAAAAAAAATAATATTCTGACAGGTTTTTATCACAATTCTGAGAAAAAAAATGGTAAAAATTCTCAGCGAAAACTCAGAATTCTTACAGGAAAAAATTCTTAAAGAAAAATAATTCTGAGAAAAAATAATTGTGAGGAGGAAGTCAGAATTCTGTGTTTTTGTGCCTAATTGTCTTCCGTAGAGTTAGCATTAGCATTGGCGCCATTGTAACTCTGTTATATTTGATGCTAAGCAGCTGCTGTGAAATACAATATTAATATTTGTAGGAAATACATTCATCACTTTAACACCTACTTAATTCAGGCACCATTAATCAAATACTGAAATATTAAAATAAACATTGATTCCAGAACCTGTTTACCAGCTGAGTTTTGCTTCTTTTCCTTTGAGTATATTTTTATGTTTGTCTCTTTAGCTCACTGTACACTCTGGCCTATTTAAAGGCACAGTTCAGCCTTCTCAGCATGTGATGCTGCAGCCTTGAATGACAACAACCCCCTGACTTTTCCTGCAGGCAGAAACTGAACAACCACTGCAACATCACAGCTCACACACAGAGAGAAAGTGCTGCGTGGACCTCCTGCTGCATCAGAGCCTCCACATATTCCCTCTGACTGCACTGCTAAAGCCTGACATGAGGAGCGAGCAGCTATGAAACGCACACAGACGTCTCTGTCTTCCCGGATAAGAAGCAGCTGTCTGCCTGTCAGCAGCGCCTGGACAAGAGACACTTTCTAAAAGTCAAAGATGCAATCATGTAAATCAGGACACAGTTGAGGTCTCCAGCCTGTAGAGCCAGAAATACAGAAAGAAACGGAGTCAGACGACAACCAGGGAACAATTATCAGGTAACATGGCGAATAATTTGATACAGCAATCCCATACTGAGTGCCAAAATCGGTTCTTTTCCATTACAAATGTACGCAAAACTTTGTCTATATTCCCACACATTTTCACAATTGCTGCAATAAGAGAGGCCATTAAAATCCCATGTGATTAAGTTTCTTCATGCAACAAATTATTGAAGAAACATGAACCTCTAACTACTTCCTGTTTTCGTCTTCTTCGTCTTTTCCACCAGTAGTAACATCCGGTTGTTGATTTGAAATTTTTTTTTTTTTTTATACATGTATATTTGGGTTTGGAAAACAGCCAATAAAAATGCAGATAAGGATGAAATGTGTGAGGAGAATTACTTGATTTTGTTCGCCTGCCAAACTCGACACCAGTTTAAACTATTTTATTATTGAAAGAATCTTTATTGATCAGATGAAAAGTCTAAAACAAAAAACTGAAGGAGGTAAATAACACTTAGGCTACATGACAAAACAAAGACACCATATTTTAAAGGTATTTTAAACAAATACCTGCTAAATGATTGAATTTAGCACTTTAGCATGTCAGCATTCATTTTCTATGTTGGTTTAGCGTTTTAGCTAAGTAATGTTTATTGTTATTGCTGCTTTTTTAAATATATTTTCATTGTTTTCAACAAATTACTGTTAACAAAGCATCAGTCTGGACAGTTATCAGGAAACATTACATTCAAAATGTCGATTTGAGGTCGAACGATTTTAACAGAGCGAAGTCTGATTGGTCAGATGTTTGTTGCCATGTTTTATGCAGAAATGTGGATATTTCACTTCAACTCGTCCGCTTCCACGATCCGACATGAATACTTTATGGGAATTATGTCAGTTTGTACTGTTGTTCACTAAATAACTGCTGTAAGACGTTTGTCAATGTTAACATTGTTGTTCTTGGCGGTGGCTGCCTGAAAGCTTCCTGAAAGAAAAACAGAGGAAGTAGGAACTTTCTGGTGTATGTGATGACGTACACCAGCTGGTTGTATGACAGTTGTGTGCTAATGCAAACAATTCGCTCTAATTATCATATTTCTAGGTTGGTTTCGCTTCAGAATGAGATGCCACTTTAAATTCAAATAAGCTGCTGCTGAACACACACCCCCCCACCTCAATGTTTACACTTACATGTGAAAATTGCTGCAAACAGATGCACAATTAAGCAATTGTATGTCTTAGAAAAGCAGAAGTTGAGCCTCCTGTGCAACCAACAAATATGCAGCATGTGGTTTGTGGCTGTTAAGTCAACAACAAAACTCTTGTCTCTTCCAGCAGCCATTGTACAGAGATACTGCAGTAAAACCAGCTGACCAAACATGCTGGAGCTCAGCTGGGGTTGCCAGGTGATTTGTGACGTTACATTACGAAGGTTTTGAACACCAGAAACATCGAGCACTTGGGCTGTTTTTAGAAGCAGTAGAAACAAAAACAAATGATAAATTTAGCATAATAGATCCTCTTCAAACGTCTCCACAACTTTATCCCCGATATTCTGTGAGCTACGGTCCACACTGCTGACTTCTGAATATTTGCTACTCTAGTGACATAAAACAAACATCATTCATTCTTCTAGGAACACTTGAACATTAGAGCTGAAGCCGAAGACAGAAAATAAGCTTTTATTTACATGCACTGCTGCAGCCTAAGCCTTAAGCCCATATTAACCTTTAATTCATTAAAAAAAAGAACTGAAATATACACAGATAACACTTCAACCTTAATTGGTTTGAACATCACTCCTAAGTAAGTCAATGTGAAGCAATTTGAATTACTAAAAAGGTGAGTAAATCACTCCACAACAACCCCTTTGCATTAACCTCCCTAATTTATTTTCATGCATGCAAAATTTCAAACACACAGATTAACAATGACTTCATTTTTTCCATTAGCATCAGACTGCTTAGCACCGAACATGTCACCAAGCAATGTCGTGGGTTAATAGGCGTATGAAACAGTGTGTGTGTGTGTGTGTGTGTGTGTGTGTGTGTGTGTGTGTGTGTGTGTGTGTGTGTGTGTGTGTGTGTGTGCTGTGGATTAGCTCAGGCTGCGATTTGTCAGCAGACTCTCTGCGAGTCAACACTTGAACTTTGTTCCCCTCCGTCGGGAAAAGTCGGATTTGTTGCCAGCTGCTTCTGACAAATGGCTGCTAAATCCCAGCAAGGTGTTTTTTGGTGCAGCTAAGTGTTACTGTAACCAGAGCGATTCTTCACCAGGCGAAGAAATGAAGCCAAAGGAGTTATAGTAACTATATGCTGCTTCGCCTGCACGACCATCGGTGATTAATGCAAGAATTAGCAGGGACACCCACTCAGTTATTAAAAAGAATATTGTACATATGGCAACTAATATGGAATTATCAAGTTGTTGATATTAGAAATGCATTATTTGGACTATTTTGGTTCACTTCCAGGAAAATTGCAATTGCAGAGGGTTTGGTTCTCATTTAGTGGTTAGAAATTTTACTCGAGTATAAATACTTCATAGTAAAATTACTCAATTAAAAGTAAAAAGTACAGAGTAGTAAAAAGTACACCTAAAAGTACTTTTTCTTCCCAGAAAAATTACTCAAGTAGATGCAACTCCCCAACTCTGCATAATATAACTTCAAGCTCCAAATCGTAGAAGGGTCACTCAGGGGTGCACACACACACACGAACACACACACACACACACACACACACACACACGCCTACACACACACACACACACACACACACCACACACACACACGCAGAAGCGGAGAGTCATCTGTTAACCAGATTGTAGCTCAGCGCCGCCTCATCGATGCGAAGCGAACCAAACTGTGTTTGCGATGAAACGACGCTCCATCATCAACACCATTACATAACAATTGCTATTGACTGCCATTACTTTCTTATTACTGACAAGCGTTTCTTTATTGGTGTGTGTGTGTGTGTGTGTGTGTGTGTGTGTGTGTGAATGACTCATCTTGTGGGACATTCAACTATTTATATTCAGAGATTTGGGGTGAAAATAAGATCCACTCGGCTATCAGCCTGCAGGAAGGGGATTATTTAAAGACAAGTAGCGTTTCCAGGAAAGGCGCAGGAAGTACCTGCATGTCAGTTAAATGTCAAACACAACAACACCACTTTAGCTACATGACTCACAATCTTCATGTTTCTGTCTTTATGGTTTAGAGCCGGAGAACCAGGCGACCCTGAAAGCTGCAGTTTTAGATTGACAGACAAAAAAATGAAAAATAAAAATGTGCCTCTCAGGCCATTTTACCTCCTCTCAGTGTTTTTTTATGATTGCCACAATGGGCTCTCAGAGATTATAACCATGGCGACAGAAAAAAACCCAGGAAAAGCAATAAAAGCCCTCTTGGTGAGAAAGAGCAACAGGTTTTTTTCAGAGATTAGAAAACAAACGTTTCCACAAACACAAATGGGTGACACTGTATTTGAACTGGTCATAAATATAACTTGGCACAAAGGAGTGTTTATTAATGTTTATGCAAATTTGCATTAAAAGTAGAGCTGTTGTAAACCAAATATTTTAGTGATCAAGTATCAATTATTCTGACAATTAGTTGAGTAATTAAATAAAATGTGAGAAAATAAAATATTGGTAAATTCTACCATAACAGCAGAATTACTATGGAGTATCAACATCGATCAAAATTTTCATATTTTACTTTTCTGTAGTTTAGAAAATGTACCTGTAACAATAAGAGCTCACTAACTTAACCTGAACAAATACACTTATAGGAAATGTGTATTCTCCAGCTTTTGGTTTATGTATTCATCTTCAGTTAGTTTAATAGATGAACTCTACCTTCCCACATATAGTTTTGTGTTTATGTAGCGACGGGATTTGACCCTTTGTTCTCACATACAGAAACATCTACCAGCTCGCCATGATGAGTTCCGCCACCAGTTGTTCCGACTGGGATGATATGAAAGACATTTTCCGGTTTGTCCGTAAAGCTAAACTAACGTTAATTATCTAAAGCGCAGCGTGTAGTCAGTCCGCTCATCTGTATAAATGCACCCGCTGCGCACTTCACCAACACCAGGAAAGGCTGCCGTATGCCAGGCATCGCGCCAGTCATTTTAAGGATGCTTATTGGTTCCCCAAAAAACAACAAAACCCCGAACACGATGATGGTAACACTTAATTTGATGGGTTGTGAATAAGACTGTCAAGACACCGTCATAAACATGACATAACACCCATCATGAACATGTCTAAGTCTTCATGACTATTTATGTCTGCTGTCTTCAGTTTTAATAACATAAAGCTACATAATTTTTAAAGTGTAATCAGTAAGACTTTTATAACAAATTTATGTCAGATCATGATTTCTTGGTTAATGACAAGTTGTCAGAACAAAGACCTCAACTTTGTACTAAAAGTGTCATGATTTACCGAATGACACTTTATGACAACAGTCATAAATATTCATGAAGTCTTACTCATGTTCATGATGATGTCATGACAATCTTATTCACAACCCGTCAAACGAAGTGTTACCTCAATAAATGAATTCCCCCCAGACTGAACTTGAAAACTGGACGTTATGCTGCTAGCACTTAGCAACAACTCAACGCGCCGCCCAACGCAAATAACACGTCGCATTAAATAATAAAACATAATTTAACGAGGTAAATTTTCCTTGAGGTACTTGAATTATTCAAGGAATCATTACAGCCCTACTTAAGAGTGTCATTATTTACTGAATTATGCTTCATGACAACAGTCGTAAACATTTATGAAGACTCCTTTGTTTACATAACAAGTTATGTTTTATGACAGCGTTATGCACACGCCTTCAAATAAAGTGTAACCCACAATTATAAATTCTGAATGGATTCTCCTCATTAAGAGGGAAAATTTGTGCTTTTTACGTTATATATATGTGTTTTAAGTTGGTGTAAATACAAGTTTGTTCCCATCTGCTTTCAAATAGTTTTTTTTTTCCGTCCAAAAAAGTCTGGATCTATTTCTGCAGCATTTGGTCCATTAATCCCAGCAGCTGGTGCTGGAATGTTGCTGGTAACACTGGGTAGCTGATTGATATCACACACTGGATGGAGTCAGCACACAGCTTCAGTCATTACAGCAGAAACCAGCGGTCAGGACTCAGACCTGAACCTTCAGAGCCGCAGAAAGACAGTTACAAAGCCGGCCTTCTGTCGCCTGAAGAACCTCTCCGGGATTAAATGACTAATGTCCAAAATAAACTTAACTGATTGATCGAAAGTTAATTTAACAGTGCGGTGACAGCCGTAAGAGGAAAGACTCCCACGGGAGCAATTTAAAATGACATTTGGTCATGTGTTATCCACCTTTTTCTGACTGACTTGCTGTTACTGTCTCTTACTTTGCATTGTGGAGTCACAGTGTCTGGGATCATGAGCGCCCCCTACCATGAGGCAGGAGAACTGCCTGCCTCACTTCCAATCTGTTCTCTGACGTTTCTGATCGCTTCTCAGCACACGAAGCACGTTACACACACAGTTGGTGGCTAAATTATGGAAAATCAGTTTATTTTTTAGCCATTTTATTGGTGACATACAGACAGGAACATTAAGGCGCATATTACTGCCACCTGCTGGAAGGGAGTGTGTGAGGGTTCGGGTTCGGGTTCGGGTTTCAGTGTTTCTGATTACAGTCGATTATAGATGGAAAATAGGATCACTTTTAACATTTAATTTCCCCTCAGGATCAATAAAGTGTTGTTTATTTGAATTACAACTCATATATATTTATTATTATAATATTCTGACTTATTTCTGGTATTTTTTTCTTAGCCTGGCCCTAATACTCTGTCTCAGAAACAGAAAGTCAAATGTTTTTTGTAGAAATACTTCTAATAAGCTGAATATTTTTGCTTGTAAGGCAACAAAATGTAAAAACCTTGTTGGCAACTGAAAACTTCTCCAAGGTAACGTAGGATCCAGTGTTTTAATAAAATGTAATTAAACAGCGCATTAATCAGCGGCAGCATCGATTTCCGCTGCTCCTTAGTGTGTGAAGAGCTTCAGCTCAACCACTGAATGTGTTTCTAACTAGAGGAAGTGATTGTTGCCACAGTGACGCCTGACAGCTCGTCAATAAGTCGTCCCAGCAGGTAAGCCGGACAGGGACAAGCAAGAGACCAACGCTGCCCACAGGAAGCAGGAAGCGGGGAGAGGAGGACAGACAGCGGGCCGAACATTAGGACGTTTTTCTGCTCTCCGCTTTTCAATTTAGCAGGCGGCGCAGAGGGAGCGGCGCCCAGCTGCGTCCAGACGCAGGAGGATGATCGCTGAGCTAATAGTGCGCAGAAAAAAAGCTGGAGTCAGAGCAAACATGGCCGCCGTCCAGATGATCTTATTGTGAGAATCATGAGAACGATTCTCACAATGAAAAACGTGTTCAACATTAAGGCTTGATGACAGCACTTCTGATCTTATTTATTCATTTTGTTGTTTTGTTACTTCTTTGTCTCCTGCTGCTCATGAAGACATTCAGAGTGTGAAAGTGACAGCAGGGTGTTGAATATTTTCTGCTCCCAGTTTCTCATGTCTCCGGCTTTTGGACTCGTTTTCTGTCTCTCCACACTTCATCTCGCTTTACTTCACTGCTGTAATTACTTTCTCTGTGTCTCATCTCACTGTTGATAAAATCTATTTATCTGATGGCAGGAAGTGTTTTGGTGTCAATGCCTCTCCTCATCCCTCCATCTGTCCATCCATGTTTTTCTTTTACGCTGTTTGTCTCTTGCTCTGTTTCAGGTTTGGTTGTGATTTTCCGGCATAAACAATCAGTGGTGACAGCAGGCTCCCCCGCTGCGCCTGCACACATCGCCGACGTCTCGACTAAAAGAAAAAGAAAGAAAAATGACCCCCGACTGCCAAACCCGACGCACAATCGACACCTTGAACGAGCAAGAGTCTGTGCGTAACGAAGGCCCCGTCCAGATTAATCCGGCTGTATCAGAACAGATTTTAAGTCTCACCTTCAACACATTTTATGTTGTTCAGCAAAACAAAGGTTTTCTGAAGTGTAATATGATACAAATTTCAGTTTTTATGAACAAGATATCTGTAGAATATCGAAAAAGATTTCTACATAATATTGGAAATGAATACTAACTTGCTTAGCACAGCTTTAGCCATGTTGAGTATCTTGTTCCTTTGAAATCTGATCATTAATGCACATATTACTGCCACCTGCTGGAAGGGAGTGGGTATTACAGTGTTTCTCATTAAAATCCTGGATGCTACAAAGCAGATCGACTTTTCAAAAAGCAAAGAAAGAAAAGATTTGGAGCATCATAAACCCCAGACAAGTTTTTTATATTTTTTTATTGTCCCTTATGGTGTTCCGTACACCATGGAGTAGCAAAGAACTGATTTTTACCAATCAGATTTCTGCCCATATACGAAAATGAATGGTAAAATCGCAATTGAAACCCTTAAAATGATAGAAATTAATTCATCTTAAGTAATTTTTTGGTCTAAATTCATGTGGGACAACACAAGCAATCATTTTCACTAAACAACTTTCAGTCTAGTCAACAGTAAATGTGCAATAAACTGAAACTTGTACCAGTAAATCTGCAGAAAAAGCGTTGAATGTGACAAAACCAACAAAGCGAGACGTAGAGAGAAAAGAGACGATGCTCTCAGACTCCCTGATGTTCCAGTTGGACGATCGTTGCTCCGTTTCAACGGCCTGAGATGCAAACATCCTGTCGTCTCCTCCATACGTCTCTGTCATGTTCCTGATGGTTTTAGTTTCTGTATTTGCTTTATATCTACATTTATGGACACTTTCATGAAGATTTTTTACAGCCTTTCAGTTCAATCATCCTTTTCTTTCCTTCTGTTGAATCTATGCGCTTTCATTGAATTTCGATTTTTGAGGTTTACGTTTCTTTTCTGGTCATTTTGCAGATATTTTGTTTTTTTCAAGCTTCTTTCCTCTTTTGAAATGATTTTTTGAGCATGCCAGTCTTTCTGATTCCTTTTGAACATTTTTCCTTATATGTTCATAAAGTCTCACTTGAACACATTATAGGAGCCAGGGGGAAGAAACATTTATTTTTTTAAATCAGGGATTTTTAACTTAAATCATTTCACACACAACAGAAATATTTCTGGTGTTCTGTGGGGAATTAAATCACCAGAGACTGATAGAAATGCTACATTATAAAGTCTTTTTATTGCTTGGAGTTGAAGAATAATAAACATGTTAAACTTTTAGATTCTGAATAGAATACAGATTTCTGTGGTTTTTTTATGCGAGCAACTTTAAAAACGTATTTTGTGCTTCCTAATGCTAGAAAAGGCATTAATTATCGCAAAACTGGAACTGTATCAATGGAAAAAGGAAGATCTGTAAAGATGGCAACCTGATGGTTCAGTTGCATCATTTTTATGAGATAGTTTTTCACGTCTTGATGTTTTAATTAATGGTTGATTTGTGTGAAGTTGTACTGGCAGCAATGTCCTTGCCAGTGAAACTCTTGATAAAAAGCAGTGATGACAGAATGTGTTTCCCTGGAGGAAACCATCATGGACAAAGTAAGAACATTTTCTACCGTCTCTGTTTTTAACCAACCTTTCACAGCTGATTCAATCAGATCAAAGATATCACATAAAGTTAAATTGATACTTTGGCTTTGCAGCTGCTTTTCCACCAACTTTATAATGGTGAACATTGGAATTATACAAATAAATTTGCTAATTTTGAAATTTTGCACTAGAGTGAGGTGAGCTTTTGTTGTATTTCGCAACATTTTTGTTGAACCTGGAGTCATGTGACCAATCATGGGATGTTTCCACTGGTGGAAACGACAAAGAACCTGACAGGAAGTGGTTGAAGGATGATGTTTTTTATTGACTTGTCTGAATAAACTTATTCACGTGATTTTAATTGCATTTATGACTGCAATTGAATTTTTTTTTTCTACATCAGTGGAACATCATCCAAGTTTTATGTACATTTGTAGTGGAAACAAAATCAGAGATCTTTGAAATTATGTCAGTGGTATTTCTGTGGTAAACACAGTGAAGATATTTGTGATGATTCTCAATAACTTTGCATCAAAGCTGTCATGATGTGAGTTGTTGAAAAATGCAGGAAAATGATGTAAATAATAATTTAAGGAACAGGAAATGACAGGAAACCACGGTGAGAACAGCAGCAGGATCTGACATTATGACATGATGAGTATTAAAAAGGAGGGACTTGATTACCTGATGCAACACAGGTGAGTAAATGAGCAGATGGAAAACAATGGGAAGGGAAAAAGTAACACTAGAAATGAAGAAAACAGAAATAAATGTAACACAAGGGCAAACTAAACTCAAAGTCCAAAGATCATGACCAACGCAAGACCTGTCTGGGTCAGGTTTGGACTTTTACCAGAAAAACCTGCTTTTCTTCAAGTTTCTTAAAAAAGAAATCCTTATGGGAAAAAGTCAAAACTACTTGTTATTCCTGCAGACGGCGGCCCAAAATCTCCAAAATGCAACCAGGACGTGACCTCGATTTGATCGCTCATCTAGAAACTTTGAACAGAATTATTTTTAATTAAGTGAAGTTTTTAATATTGATTGTTCATGGTGTTAAATCTTGAATGTGAATTTGCCTTAAATAAGTACAGTAGATCTCTCGCAATCTGAAAAATGTTGAATCCATTTTTATTGGCTTTCTCATGTAACCCAAGTCCTTCTCTGATTGGCTAATCAGTACCTCCCGGTAACTCCTCACCCGGGAACAGCTATGCACACAATATGATTAAACCGTCCAGAAAGGACTGGTCAACCTCTGAAAAATACATTTAAAGTGCTTTAAAAAGCAGTGAAAGTTTTCAGACCTGCTCAGTTAATTTTTCCCCCATTAAACAGCAAGTGCCAAATCTTTTTTTCTGTATTGTTGGAGACTTTTACGGTGACAGAGCATCAACATTGGAGCAGTTTTTGAAGAAAAAAGCTTATTTGTCTGTTTTTCTACAAATATTTGTTTATTCTAGTCAGCAGAGAACATTATAGAGATGATTAAGAAGGTGTAGTTCTTAAATTCTTTGATTATTATCTAATTGTTGCTTAAAGTGTCATTTTTTTTCATGAATCGAAATGAATTAAAATCCTAAGAGAAATAAAGAATGATTCATTTTATGCAACACAGATTGGAAAGGGTGGATGCATCCTTCAGATTAATTTTGTTAGACTGTGAAAGTGATTGAGTAATAAAAGGCGACATCATTGAAGGTAGCTCAATAATCACTGCAGGAATTTAATTTAATATGAGATCACTCTTCAAGATAACATTAAAAACTTAATAGGCAAATTTAGCAAAAACTGATCTTTGCTAGTCTCTTTCCGGCTCCTTTCTTAGTGCGTTTTATCTTTTCCTTCTCTAAGGTCTATTTCTGTATCTTTGAGATCATTAATGTCTCTATATTTGTGGTCTGTCGTTCGGTAATTAAATTTAAACCTTTGTGTTTCTCGCTTTGAGGTGCTATTTCTGTCTTCCTCTTGATTCCCAGCTGTCTAGTTCTCCCTCTGTGAGTCAGCAAATATGGACAAGACAAACACAAAGATGAACATAACAGAAATCTAAATATAAAGCGAGAGGCGAGAGGTTGAGTCTGTATATAAATGATCTGACAGCTAATCTGTTTTCTTCTCCATATTCAATCATTTGTTCTGTCTGGGATTCGGGTTCGTATTGACGGCTCGCCGTCCACTCTGGGGCCGTCTCCGGATGTCAACAGCTTTGGCGTCACTGCATTTTCACTTGGTGTGTTTTTAACACTTTCACCTCGAACGGTGTGAAAAAAATACTTTAAAATGTTGCAGAAGAAGCTTCCTGGTCACCAGAAACGCTCCTGATACTAACTCAGCTCTGGGAGTTAGAAATATTTAAAAGGAGGAAAGAAAAATCAGAACATGCCGATTCCTACTGACTTTAAATACGAAACAGAACGAAAACTTTCTGCTTAAAGGTGCTGAGTTATGTAAAATCTTAACATCACGTTATAACGTTATTCTCTCATGAAAAACATGCCTACGCTGCTGCCTTAATTCTTTCATGCATGTCTAGGAAATACTTTAATTTCCATGGCAACCATTCAGCTGTAAAAAATGCCTGGGTGGACTTAGCTCCGCCTTTGAGACACAGATCCACCTCAGAGCCGCTGCTTCCAACTTTCCGAACTCCTTCAGACTAGCCAGCAGCAATTAGCAAACACCAGGTGGAACTGCACATCTGCCGAGCTCATTGTAGGAATGAAAACTGTAAAAACGTTTTAAAATCATTAGTAGAGGAACGAAAATGGAGTTTCAGAAAGAGCAGGAGTTTTTAAAGAGACAACCCCATTTTCAAGGAGTTAAACTACAAAGTCAATATTTGATAGATATGTCATTTTTATGACAACTGAAGTTAACATAGTTACTTTATTGTGCTATGAAGTGGCACCATGTGCCTGGAAAATACATAATATTTCCACTTTTAAGTGTTATTTTTTTACTACAAATAAATATATTCAACTCACTTTTCAGTGCATTTTCTTCTCTCGGTTACACAAAATGTATCATATATTCTTATTCCCCTCCATCAACTTGTTTCCAAATTAAATCCCTCAGATATTCTTTTTATCTTAAAAGACCAAATATGTAACACAGTGTGCAGCTGAAGCATTCAAGGGATGCAGAAAAAGCAATAATGCACAAAATGTTGTATTTTCTGATAACTCTTATTAAAAATACAATGCTTCTGCGCCTTGTTAGAACATCTGCTCTAATTTCTAATAAATTCCATTTTAATTTGGACCGAGATCAAATTAAAGCAGATTGTCAGAGAAAGCTGCAGAGAAACGCGACCCACAGCCGAATCAGTCTGCACAGTTATCACAGAAGCAAGTTTAAGGTTTCTGCAGCCCAGTTATTGAACAAAACTGGTCCACTGTTGTGCACTGAAGTGTGGATGAACAGACGAGGCATCTCCATCTCTTTTGTTGGAGTTCTTTAGAAGAAGCACTTTTTATTCTGGGCAGAGGAGGCTCAGTTAAAGCTGAGGGTCACTGCGGCTGAAAGCCAATAACTCCAGAAATCAATTGCAGCTCTTTTTTACATTCTAAAAAGAACATGCTAGAAGAAATTTCAATGCTCTGAAGGGTCTACATTTAAAATCGCAACTTGGTAAAACACTATATTTTTCAGTCGCTCCATTTACAAAATTAGCAAACTTCAAAAAATACAAAGGAGGCAAAATTACAATCAACCTCACCATAATTTCCCCCAGCTACTCCTGATTAAATCTGCCCTCCAAGTTATTTTGCATCTGAATGGGAACTAAAAAACATTTTTCATTCCTAATAAAACTTCTTGAATATGTATAACTACCAGTTTAATGTAGCAGGTAAAAATATATAAGTTTCATAATTCTTAAGTTCCCACGTGTGAAATAAATAAGCCACATCTTGGTTGTGCTAGTGCGCGAAACGCTAAAATAAATCGGTGTCAATTTGTGGGGTTTAAAATAATTGCTCAATGCTGCCACCATTAGGCCAGAATGGGAATTACAGAACAAGTTATTGGTTCTGGTAAAATTCAGTTGATTTTTCATTTCTTTCCATCCATCCATCCATCCATCCATCCATCCATCCATCCATCCATCCATCCATATTTAAACATTCGATATGCAGCGGTATTATACAAGTACCTTTCACCGATTTCCTCTATTCTATATACACAGGATAAAATAAGTATTGAAAATGTTGCAATTTTTCACAGCAATCATATTTCTAAAGATGCTATTGAGATCAAATTTTCACCAGATGTTGGTAACAGCCCCAGTAATCCATGCATAAAAACATTTAAAGACTCTGAGTGGAAAAATCACCTAAAATTACTAGTTTATTCATACAAAAGGCATCATAAAACTCCCAATACCAACAAAGGTTTTCATACAAATAATAATCTGTTCCATACTTTTTCCCTGTGTTGCATTCACATTGGTTTCTTTCTTTGTATGGATTACTTTGGTTCTTACCAACACCTGCTGAACATTTTATGCTCATTGCATCTTTGTGAGATGTTGTGATGTGAACAAAAACTATTTCACCCTAAATGTTTTCAGCTCAAACTGAATTTAATAATAAAATGTAGTTATTTTAGAGACAATGAGCACCGTCAAACGTTTGCAATAACTAGCAGCTTGAACATTTAGACTAACCCAATGGTTTTCAAGCAATTGGTTAAAGTTTGTTCTCCAGCGTATTAAGCAAACTGAAGTCTAGATTTTGACTACATCACACCAAAACCTTTATTTTTGGTGTTTCTTTTAGTATTTCAGAAATGGACTTGAGATGGGCTTCAAGTTGTTGTCCTGTTAAATAATCTGAGTGTTTTTGAGTTTATATTGTCACACTTCCACCTTTTTCTGTTTTACTTCAAAAGCAACATCATGATGGGCACTGTCCAAAAAGATTTTTCTTCCCCAGAGTTTTGGGCATTATGACGATGTTTTCTTGAGAAATGTGCCTTTATGTTTTGAGTACTTCCTGTATAAACAGGTTCTATTTGTTTGATCCTACAGTCCTGATAACAAAACATTTTTGTACCAAATCTGGTGTGGATTATGTTTTTTTCTGTTCCTAAATCAAATAATCATCTAAAAAGTGTATTTTGCATTTGCTCTAGCTAGCATTGTTTGATAGCAATCTGAAGCCTTCAAAAAGTAAGAACAGAAGTAATATTAGGAGGCAAATACTTTTTACAGCACCATGTTGCAGTTTATAGGTTGGGTTCAATAATTCTGATATAATCATTTCATAACAGGCGTTTTATTGTCAAAATGTGTTTAGTTATTCTTTCAATTTGTTTTTTTTTCTTTGGACGTTTATTGGTGTATTTAGTTCTGTTACTGCTGCTGACAGTTGGTGGTTACCGTAGTAACCAGTAACTAATGGCTCCTCTCCCCTTTTTCCCCCGTTGCCGTCGGTAACTGTGTGACAGAAGCTGCTGGACTGATGCTGACCACCAACTTGATTTGTTGTTTTGTTAGAATAAATGCAGCAAACCTGAGTGTTTCTTTCATTAAGTTGACAAACATAAATACTTTTGAAAAATAAAATGAATTTTTTCTCCACTAAATTTTGTCTTTCTTTTTTTTTTTGTCATTCCACCCAGAAAAAATATAATTTTCGATGCTGAGTTTCTCTACCAGAACTGTAAACAGCTCTCTAGCAGATGTTAACTTTCAGTTTACCGAGGTAATTAAGGAATAAACACATGCTGGAAATGCACATGGAAAAAAGAACTGAAACAGGAACAAATTCAGACAATTGAAACTGAAAACGTTTCAGGAAGAGCAGCAACAACCTGTGGATGACACGGCAGCTCATTACTGAGCTCACCAACATTTCATCTCTTATTTCTCCCAACAAATTGCTTCTCGACAAGCATCTCTGTCTGTGTTTTTCAATAACGCTTCAATTTTATACACTAATGAATAACTGCGATATTTGAGGGAAAAGTGACATGGATGTTGGAATCATTGTTGATTATTGTGACTATGTTAGTAATTAATAATAACTTGATGTGAATAGTTAAGATAATATCTAATTAACATTAATCATTTCAGCTACTTCACAACCCTGCAAATGCATAATCAATGTCTATTTAATCAAACTCTGTTTTTGCATTTATTTATTTTTGCTGAGGAAAAATTTAAAAAATCTGAACAAAACAAAAAAAACATATCTATGCAAATGTTGGGCGTGATGAGACCAAACGTCTTGCAGTGACAGAGGCAGCTTTTGGCCACAGTTTTCTGGGTGTTTACCGGCTGGGAGACGCCATCACACTAGACTGGCACAGAAAGGGTCCATGACACGGCTCACCTCCCTGCACCGCACTGAACCCCCACATTCTGAGCCCTCATGCCAGCCAACAGCCACAAACCACAATGAAACAAAATGAAATAAACCCCCCCAAAGTGACACCAAGGTAAGTTGGGACTCACCCTGCAGCGGCGGCGGCGTCGGGTGCCGCTGGTTGTTTTTTTTTTTTTTTTTTTTGGGCGTCGGGGTCACCACCTGAACTCCGACGATGCCGAGAGCTGAAGCGACACTTTCCTGTGTGAACAAGTTGTTACCATCTTCTCGCAGCTTCTCCGGAGACGGAAGCAGAGGCAGAGCAATCCGGGCGACTTGATCCGCTTGTTGTTCTTACATCTTCCTGAACATTTGGCGGGTTTTACTTTGCCAAGACAGAAAGCTCTTCAGTGTCTCT
The DNA here is from genome assembly GCA_922788865.1 of Poeciliopsis turneri. Taxonomy (NCBI): domain Eukaryota; kingdom Metazoa; phylum Chordata; class Actinopteri; order Cyprinodontiformes; family Poeciliidae; genus Poeciliopsis; species Poeciliopsis turneri. Next base: position 357,701 of record CAKLNU010001072.1, on the reverse strand, counting down.
CTCCGCCGCTCTGCTGGCGCCTCGCCTTTCTCTCTTCTCCGCCTGCCTTTTCGACAACAACTGAGGGGAAGATGCTCGCTGGCGCTGGCTGTGTCTCGTCGCCCGTGGCAACCAGTTGCTATAGCGATGGACCTGAGCTCATTGGGAGACGGAGGTGATGATGGAGATGCTGGGAGGCCTATAGAGGGATGGAGGCAGACTGGGAATGATTATTGGAAAGTTTGCAGGTCATAAGACTTTGTGAAAGAGAAGAGAGAAAAATATTTTTGAATATTTAGTTTAAAAATTGTAAAATAAGAAAATTATATGCACATTTAGTCACTTTTCTCTTTGTTAAACTCTGTTTAGTCGACCCTCTGATGGGCTGCTGCCATGTTAATTTTCTGCAGAAAGAAGAAAATCATTAGTTTCTTTCTGCACAATATCAAACATCTTTTTTTAGATATAAAACAATAGAATAAAAACAGCCTTTGTTGTCAATTCAGGTGTGACAGCAGCATCAGGTATAAAGGTTCACACACAAAAACATTCTTATATGGCGAAAACAATATGTATAAAAGCCAAGATTAACAATAATAGTAATAATATTATACTGTACAAAAATAAAGCAGAAAGTACTGCACAGTTATTCCAAATTAAAATATTAGGGGTGCACTGACTTATCGGCCATCTGATTTATTGGTGGCCAATATTTACATGTGAAGCCGATTTTATCCCTGCATCTTATCGAAGCAAAGGTCTAAAAATCCACCACTGTCCTCTTCTCCTGTCCCATAGCAGAAGTTTGACTGATCGATCAACTCATGTCTGCATGTTTGGAGCAATAATCAGCTCACTGTAACCAACTCGGGGACTTTCTTGCTATGTCAGGCTTTAAAAAAATACTTCTGACTTGATTTTGTGTTTTTGCAGTGCAGTGAAATGCCTGCGGACACAATGACAGAGATGAATGTCAGATTGCACAAAATTAGTGCAAATTTGTTCATTTTCAAATTGATATGATTTAGAAATCCCATTTTGTCAACAATCAGGTTGTTTTCTTAATGTCTACAAAATAAAAATTTTTTTTTAAAAAATAAACAGTAAAAACAATCAAGTTTTCTTTTGAATTTTTAATTCCTCCAAATTGCCATCTTGAACGGTTCTGCTGGAGCGAATGACATCAAGCTTAACTGGTTTCGCTTTTTCACCATGACAGACCCCAGCAACAGCATCATCATGACTGATGAGTGTCTGATTTTCTATTTATCTCCTGCTCTGTCTGACTCCTACCATCACTTAACGAGACACAGAGATACTTGAACTCCTCCGCTTTTCTGGTTCAGATCTCTGGTTCCTGACTTAGATTCGTATCTAAGTCACTTCGCACTCGGCTGTGAATAAATCCAATGCACTTCGCAGGAAATAGCCTTGAAAAGATTATTTATCTGTCTGTTTATCTCCCTTTCTTTTCCATTTCTTCCCAACACATATTTGACCCTATTTTAATCAAGGAATGTCTGAAAAAAGAAAAACAATGGTGCAAATCAGAAAAGGACAAAACACGACGACTGAGGCCTGGGCGCGGCGTGGGGACCCACGACGAACCGCGACAGTGGGAGCTGAAACCAGAGAAACTAAGTTATGTGATAAAATAAAATAAATAAAATAAAATAAAATAAAATAAAATAAAATAACGGAAGTTATGTAATAAATATATAATAAAAAAAATTAAGTTATGTAAAAAATAAGTAAAAAAAAGTAAGTTACATCGAAGCTTGTGTTAAATTCTTAATATTGATGAAATGTATTGTTGGTTCCACTGGCAGCTCATTTCACTTATAACACAGGAAAAATGCCATGAGTGAAATATGAGTGAAAAATGTTTGTGAAACCAGAACTATTTAAAATCAACATTAAAAAATTATTTACATAAAACAAGTCATGATGCCTAAGTTAGTTTTGTCTTGTTTCAAGTACTTATGACCAGAAACTAGGCCAAGAATAGTTGCTAACATTGTGTAGATTTTCAGTGTAAGTCTAATTCATAAAGTTATTAACTGCTAAACAGCTTAAACATGGACCTGTGAGCTCCCTCTGGTGGAAGAACACTGTATTCAATGCATTTCCAAATAAAAACACTCATAATGTTAAATCTGATTATATATGACTATTCATCATCGGCGTATCATCTCTGTATGAACACACTATTTGTGTTCAGATCGTGTTTGTCTAAAAGCAAAGAGGCGGCATGTGACTGCAATCAGTGCAAACCTAAAATTATCCCAAACATGCTCACTAGAAACTGCAGCTGCACTGACAGACAGCTGTGTCATTACAGGCCGGTAATTTTAAACGTTTGATGAAGGCGTTACAACAGCATCTGCAACAACACCACGCAGGAAAAAAATAAAAAAATCACAGCTCAGATGCTGCATGAGCGCTAATTATCACCTCTGTCTGTGTATTTCAGGTATAAAGACACAGAAAAAGCAACAATCTTGACTTTGATGATACAAATTATGGCTGGAAGATGCTTGAGTTTATCATTACTAGTGGAAGGCTAGTCTAGGTACGCTATTTAACATGTTCATGTAGAAGGACTTGACTGAGGTCAGAATATCTCAAATTAACCAACTATTCAGTCTGGTCATGATGAGCTCTTAGTCTACACCACATGTGTTAAACTCAAGGCTCCGGGGCCAAATCCAGCCCGCCGTATGGTTTTATTAGGGCCACATAAAAATATCCGTTAAGGTAACAGTTGTGTGCTTAAAGGGGCGGTATTATGTAATATCATCTTTTCATGACATCAAAAACATACTTGGAGTGTTGCTTTTATTCTTTCACACATCAATGAGAAATCCTTTAATCTCCATGGCAACCATTCAGCTGTAATGAAGCACAGGGTAGACTTAGCTGCACCTTCGAGACGTAGCTCCTCCTCAGAGCTTCTGCATTACAGAACTCTCCTCCTTTATCACTCTGCCACTCAGCTCCTTCAGACTAGCCAGCAGCAATTAGCAAACATCTCTTAGAACTGAGTGTCAATGAGCTCATTATATAAACTACTTCTCAATGCAACGCTGGTGAAAATGTCGCTAAAGCTTTAGGACAATAACAGAAACATTTGTAATATTCAACAGCTGACGGCAGTTAATAGAAGTTAAAATTAAAAATAGCTGAAATGTACAAAATTAATAATAACAGTTAAAAACAAAGTATGGTAACCACCAACACCAAAGAACAAAACTTAAAACAACAATAAATGTCCAAAGACAATATTATAGAATCACATCTATAATGTTAAAATTAAATCCTGTTGTCACTTGTAAAGTAAAGCATGAATTAGGATAGATGCTCCCACTTGTGGCCTTTCTCTAATGCACTAATCACAGCTTGACATCATCGTCCCTGCGGCTGACAGAAGCTGTTAAAATGGTGACATTTCACTGCAAATTCAACTCATCCAGAAGGAAAAGTGCACACCTGACAAGACTAATGTTACCTTCAGTGTAGCTCTAAAATGAGAACGAGAAGCAACAAATCATGTGATTTTTCACTGCCAGAGGTTCGACGCGCAGAGGGGCAGAAAAACACGGCTGCTTTCGAGATCGCTGAGTTGTTTTGCTGCTAGGAACAAAACCTTCTGCAGAATGAAGGAAACAATTGAGATAGAAAAAAAAAGTAGTTTGTCTTATATTATGTTGGATCAAAAGTTGCAAAAACCAATTTGCTGCAGGTTTAAAGCTGAAATCTTAGGAATCTTGACTTTCAGACATTCATATCTCAGGTTAGAGGGTAAATTATTATTTTTATAAAATACTCTGAATTAGAAGAAGCAGAAAATGACTGACATTAGACATCCTTTGTGTTTGGACAATGGAGGAGAAAAACTGATCAGTGCTGTGGCCTTAATCTCTTTAACCAAGGGCTTTTGTTGAATGTGGTGCAACATTTAACATTTTATTTTGGTTTATAATTGCATTAATTGCGAACTACTTTTGCCTGACTTCAAATGTACTCAGATATTTACAGAAGAAATGAGACCAAAATACTTGGCAATATGTTGTGTTTTTGCAGTAAAGATGTAGAGTTGGGTATTTATTGTGTAATTTATCATTTATTATGACACATTTGATTTATTTTTGTCATGATAAATTCTTATTAATAGCATTTAAAATCTTCCAAAACTGTCCTTATTGTTATTTGCACTATTTCCTCCACTCAGTAAAAGCATCAATAAATACCAGTGAATATGAAAACAGTGTGTTTGCAGTAAAGTGACATAAATCTTTATGTGACTGGTATCCAAAAAGAAAAGTTTTACAAGTATAAGTATTTTTTAAAACAATATTTGTTGATATAATTGCTGTACTTTGAAGTCACAGACACACAACTACCTAACAAAGAAGTATTAAATAGTTCTTATTGTCACTTTTACCAGAAAATGTTGTGATAAAACTTTAAGCTCATATCGCCACGCCTAAGAAGTAGTGACACTTTTGATGATGAAATAGTATTATAACATGAAATAAAGCATAAAAAGACGATTTTACCTAAAACCCTTCCCTTTAAAGGTCAAAAATAAAACTTAAAATCAGTGAAACAAGGTTTTTTCTCTCCAAATGAGACATGCTGGGGTCTAAATGTAGAGGAGTGGTTCAGTATTCAGCCAATAAAAAGTCTTTCAGTCTTTAAAGCACGCCGATTCTGTGCTGTATAGAGCTTTAAACCAAACGTAACACTTCCTGAACGTTGTGTGGATCTTATAAACAATACATTTGTTTAAAGGCCTGAGAGGCACCGTCTCTTCACAAAGTCTTTTTCGTCTATCTGGGCGTCCTCCAGGTCCACCAAGCTGTTAAAATGAATAATGTCCTGCATTTTGCAGGCATTATAGGGAATCAAAGCCTCTATGAAAGTATCTCACTGTTTTCCACCTGCCGTGTTTCCATCCCTGCATGCTTCTTCCCAAAGGCGTGTGTCCTGCCAGGACCAGACCTGATACCCCTCCTGTTCGCCATACGGCAAATCACATGCCTCTTTTACCCCAACGCAACACGGAGAATAAAAAAAAACCCTTTTCACCAACTGGTGACAAACAACAAAGGTTTCAGATAAACGTCTCAGATGCAGAACCTCCTCAGCTTAGGAAGAACAGAAATTAAGGAATAAGGATCGTGTATTTATAGTTTGTTCACTCGAGGTGGTTTCTGAAGATGTAACTTTTATTTTAGAAAAATACGTCTTATATGTAATATATGAGACAGATAATCTGTGCTGCTATTGCTGTCTGAAGAGATGCCTGGTCAAAAACAAAAAGTCAGGAGGAGGGTCTTAGTGCTGTCAATCAACCTCATGTTTGCTGCTAAATGTTATTTATATATATATATATACATATATATATGTGTGAATATATATATATATATATATGTGTGAATATATATATATATATATAAAAAAATTCCCTTCTCACCCACCGCGGGTGGTTCTTATCCTCTGAGCTCGGGTCCTCTACCAGAGGCCTGGGAGCTTGAGGGTCCTGCGCAGTATCTTGGCTGTGCCAAGGACTGCACATTTCTGGACTGAGATGTCTGATGTTGTTCCTGGGATTTGTTGTAGCCATTGATCCATTTTGGGGGTGACTGCCCCGAGGTTCCCGATGACCACAGGCACCACTGTGGTCTTCACCTTCCAGGCCCTCTCCAGTTCCTCCCTGAGGCCCTGGTATTTCTCCAGTTTCTCGTGCTCCTTTTTCCTGATGTTGCAATCGCTTGGTATTGCTACATCTACCACAACGGCTTTCCTCTGTTGTTTATCCACTATGACAATGTCTGGTTGGTTCGCCATTACCATTCTGTCTGTCTGGATCTGGAAGTCCCACAGGATCTTAGCTCTGGCATTCTCCACCACCTTTGGGGGTGTTTCCCACTTTGATCTCAGGGTTTCCAGTCCATATTCTGCACAGATGTTTCTGTACACTATGCCTGCCACTTGGTTATGTCGTTCCATGTATGCTTTCCCTGCCAGTATCTTGCACCCTGCTGTTATGTGTTGGACTGTCTCAGGGGCCTCCTTACACAACCTACACCTTGGGTCTTGTCTGGTGTGGTAGATCTGGGCCTCTATTGCTCTGGTGTTTAGGGCCTGCTCCTGGGCGGCCATGATGAGGGCCTCTGTGCTGTCCTTGAGTCCAGCTTTTTCCAGCCATTGGTAGGATTTACTGATGTCAGCCACTTGGGTTATTTGCTGGTGGTACATCCCATGTAGGGGCTTGTCCTCCCATGACGGTATCTCTGGCACCTCAACCTTGTTCCTTCTGGGAGTGAGACCCCTTCTGTGCGGATCACCTTCCCCCTCTTTGTAATCAGCCGACCACACTTCTCTAGTCCGAATGACATCCCAATGTCCGTGCTGTAGATCCTGGTGGTGTGGATCAGTGAGTCGATGTCTCGCTCACTCTTGGCGTACAGCTTGATGTCATCCATGTAGAGAAGGTGACTGATGTTGGCCCCATTTTTGAGTCGGTATCCGTAGCCAGTCTTGTTGATAATTTGGCTGAGGGGGTTCAGGCCTATGCAGAACAGTAGCGGGGACAGAGCATCTCCTTGGTATATGCCACATTTGATGGACACTTGTGCAAGTGGTTTGCAGTTGGCTTCAAGGGTGGTTTTCCACAGCCTCATTGAATTTGCAATGAAGGCTCTCAGAGTCCTGTTGATGTTATACATCTCTAAGCATTCAATGATCCAAGTATGCGGCATTGAGTCATAGGCTTTCTTGTAATCAATCCAAGCCATGCACAGGTTGGTGTGTCGGGTTTTGCAGTCTCGGGCAACTGTGCGGTCTACGAGGAGTTGGTGTTTGGCTCCTCTGCTATTTACACCGATACCTTTCTGTGCCATGCTCATGTGCTTATCCATGTGTTTGCTTATCTTGGCCGCTAAAATCCTATTTATAGTTTTCCAGATAATAGAAACACTCAAATGAGCACAAATTACTAAAGTGTTTTTCTACTGTTGTAACCATGAAACAATCTCACCTTCAGTTCAACCTTATAATTTATTTTATAATGATGTTACCATTATAAAATAACTTGCAATTAAGTTTTGGCAAAGATCAATGTCATTTTCATAGGCGGCAGAGTGCTGTTGTTAGCAGCTGCTGAAAGTAACTAAAATTGTTACTTTTAATGTAACTTAGTTACTTTCCGAATCAAGTTATCAGTAATCTGATTAAAGTTACTTTTTCAAAGTAACTATGCCATCACTGCCTGTGTGTCTTCTGTGTGGAGAAAGTTTGGCTGTAATGAAAGAATATAATCTATTAAGCTTCTCAGAAACACTCAGACAAAGACAAGAATATAGAGCAGCACAATAATGCATTTTCAGTTTATGATGCATTCACTTTAATTTATCTATCTTGATATTAAAAAACATGTTGTTTTTCAAAACAATTAAGTTTTTTGCTGTTTGCCTGTTGAAAATGTTTTCACTTGAGGTTACTGACAGATGCATAACAAAATATTTCTTTATTCTTTTAATTATTAAATAATATACACTGTGTTGCGTCTTGGTTCAATAAGCTATATGCAATCATTTCAATATATTGTAATAAACATTGAACCAGTCAGGCCCTAGGACTGGTTCAATGTTTTATATATATATATATATATATATATATATATATATATATATATATCTATATATATATATATATATATATAGAGAGAGAGAGAGAGAGAGAGAGAGAGAGAGAGAGAGAGAGGCTAAAATCAAGGTAACAAGGAGGGAAGTGAGCCAACTATCAGAGCTCCACAAGGGTACAATGAAAAGACAAGTACCCAGAAAGTACAGGCAGATGCCCATACCTGAAGCACTCGAAACTGCCAAACAGAGGCTCCAAGCCTTGGCCAGCCGCCCTAAAGAGATACACAAGGGAGAATGAATCCAGAAGGATTAATCGGCTCTTCTCCACTCAACCAGCTAAGGTGTACTCTCAATGGCAGGGTAATAACAACAGAGCAGACCCACCAAGGCTGGAGACTGAACAATACTGGAAAGGCATATGGGAAAGGGAGGCGTCCCACAACAGCAATGCACAGTGGTTGATCTCTCTACGAGAGGACCATAGCAACCTCCCTGAGCAAGCCCCGGTAACCATCACTGTGACAGATGTCCAAGAAAAGAGTCTCAGGTATGAAAAAACTGGACAGCACCAGGGCCTGACATGATCCATGCCTACTGGCTAAAGAAACTCACTGCCCTCCATGAGCGACTGGCAGGCCAAATGAGCCAGCTGCTACAAAGTGGGACTCACCCTGAATGGTTAACTGAAGGGCAGACAATCCTAATCCAGAAGGATCCATCAAAGGGTCCAGTCCCACCCAACTACCGACCAATATCCTGCCTCTCCACAACCTGGAAGCTCATGTCAGGCATCATAGCGGCCAAGATAAGCAAACACATGGATAAGCACATGAGCATGGCACAGAAAGGTATCGGTGTAAATAGCAGAGGAGCCAAACACCAACTCCTCGTAGACCGCACAGTTGCCCGAGACTGCAAAACCCGACACACCAACCTGTGCATGGCTCGGATTGATTACAAGAAAGCCTATGACTCAATGCCGCATACTTGGATCATTGAATGCTTAGAGATGTATAACATCAACAGGACTCTGAGAGCCTTCATTGCAAATTCAATGAGGCTGTGGAAAACCACCCTTGAAGCCAACTGCAAACCACTTGCACAAGTGTCCATCAAATGTGGCATATGCCAAGGAGATGCTCTGTCCCCGCTACTGTTCTGCATAGGCCTGAACCCCCTCAGCCAAATTATCAACAAGACTGGCTACGGATACCGACTCAAAAATGGGGCCAACATCAGTCACCTTCTCTACATGGATGACATCAAGCTGTACGCCAAGAGTGAGCGAGACATCGACTCACTGATCCACACCACCAGGATCTACAGCACGGACATTGGGATGTCATTCGGACTAGAGAAGTGTGGTCGGCTGGTCACAAAGAGGGGGAAGGTGATCCGCACAGAAGGGGTCTCACTCCCAGAAGGAACAAGGTTGAGGTGCCAGAGATACCATCATGGGAGGACAAGCCCCTACATGGGATGTACCACCAGCAAATAACCCAAGTGGCTGACATCAGTAAATCCTACCAATGGCTGGAAAAAGCTGGACTCAAGGACAGCACAGAGGCCCTCATCATGGCCGCCCAGGAACAGGCCCTAAACACCAGAGCAATAGAGGCCCAGATCTACCACACCAGACAAGACCCAAGGTATAGGTTGTGTAAGGAGGCCCCTGAGACAGTCCAGCACATAACAGCAGGGTGCAAGATACTGGCAGGGAAAGCATACATGGAACGACATAACCAAGTGGCAGGCATAGTGTACAGAAACATCTGTGCAGAATATGGACTGGAAACCCTGAGATCAAAGTGGGAAACACCCCCAAAGGTGGTGGAGAATGCCAGAGCTAAGATCCTGTGGGACTTCCAGATCCAGACAGACAGAATGGTAATGGCGAACCAACCAGACATTGTCATAGTGGATAAACAACAGAGGAAAGCCGTTGTGGTAGATGTAGCAATTGCAACATCAGGAAAAAGGAGCACGAGAAACTGGAGAAATACCAGGGCCTCAGGGAGGAACTGGAGAGGGCCTGGAAGGTGAAGACCACAGTGGTGCCTGTGGTCATCGGGGCCCTCGGGGCAGTCACCCCCAAACTGGATCAATGGCTACAACAGATCCCAGGAACAACATCAGACATCTCAGTCCAGAAATGTGCAGTCCTTGGCACAGCCAAGATACTGCGCAGGACCCTCAAGCTCCCAGGCCTCTGGTAGAGGACCCGAGCTCAGAGGATAAGAACCACCCGCGGTGGGTGAGAAGGGAATATTTTAAAATTTTTTTATATGATTAACTTTATATGCCATAAAGTTATCTTATAACTTTAAAATATTAAAAAATATACAACTTTGAAAAAAATTAATTAAACCCCAACAAAATAGAGAATAAAAAAAAAAAAATAAAATATTAAATCAGAATATATGATGAGTTACTCAGTACTTGAGTGTGAATTAAATGTTTAAGTGTTGAAATATGAGCATTAATAGTTTTAAGAAATGTCAAATAAGCCTAAAATGATTATTTAATTCAATATTTTTATTTAGATTGTATTTTTTATTGTATTTTTTTTTATTTCCTTGATAAGTATGTAACCAATGCAGACTCATTCCTCTCTTTCAAATATATGTTTTTCAAATTGTTTCCATTCAACAAAACGTTTTGCTGAATATTTCAAACATTGTGAATATTATTCCAGTTCCGCTCTGTCTTTCTGTGAACTCCGGCGCCCTCTGCTGGTCACTTTTATCCAAACTCTCCCCTCAATCCATGGATCATGACATCAATTTCATGTAATTCTGTCTAATTTTCATCTTGATTAAATTTACATAATGAGAGCATCCTGGTGTAAGCAGAGACAAAACAAATCCTGCTTTGACCTGCTTGGATAATCACATTTTATTTATTTTTTTACAGTAGATTTATAGGCAGAAAAATAGTTCGATCTAAAACAGCTTTGAAGAAGAAGAAAAGTTTTCTTAGCTAACTTAACTAAGACCTTTTTTGATAACAAGTCTACAAAATAACTTTTTTTCATTTTTAAAAGCCGGTTTTCTTTTTTCATTTTGCACTTCATTACTGTATATTATGTGAGTTTTATGGTAGAATATGCTTCTCTGTTTTTCATCAAATCAAATAATTTATCTTTGTTTCATACTTAAGTACAAAACATATGAAAGAAAAGAGTCAGAAACCAGGATTTTATATTTAATGTATTACCAAATTAATACTAAAAATGAAAGGAAGTTTAATTAGTAAAACACAGAATAAACTATTTTCACTGAAGATATGATGCAAATAAGGCAATTAAAATATAAGTAGCATTAAGGTCTTCTGAGGTGCTTGAAAGGATGAGAACAATAAAACTAAAAAGAACCCAATATTTACAGAATAATTTTAAAAAACCTCAGAATATGGTATAATAATAATAAGAAAAAGTGGTTATTGCCTTTAGAGTAAGCAAACGTTATGTCTCAAATTTCACAGAGTGCAAAGATCTAAAAACAGAAGCAGGACTTGCAACCCCTACATCTGAACTAGGAATCCATCTTTCATTAGAAAAAGGCAACATGAGGTTGATGAGGTAGGTGTGACAATATTTATGTGACAAACTGGAGAGGCCTTCATTCTTTCATGTCTAAAATCTGACTTTTGCCTCCGGATATGCAGCCACTTCCTGTTTGTTTGCTGCTTCTTGTTTACTTTAGCATTCCTAATTTTCTCTGAGCAACTGAGAGTCACAAGATCAATATCACTGAAAAGCACAAATAGCAAAGCATTAACGCCCAGATCAGAAAAAAAAAATCTCATAATGGCAAATGGGGCCATTTTATAGCACAAAAAAGTAACCATGGTAACTTCAGGTGTTATAAATACGCTATATATCAAACATGACTTCACAGAAATTTGACTTTGCAAATTGATGCCTTGAAATTGGCCTCTGTCTCTTTAAGAAGCTCCCACCTTCAGCACATCTTTACAACAATGCAACAATGCGACTCCATTATGCCGTTTACGATTGTTTGCCAGTTGCTAACGGCGGAATAGCGGCAGCGGGCAGCTATTCCTCCAGAATAGCTGCCGCTAGTCTGGAGGAACTGAGAAAGGGAAAGAAAGAACATTGTGGAAATGGGCAGAGTTTTATGAGACCAAGCGCCTCACATGGTGGCTACTGGAGTTCAAAGGATTTCTCAAACATTTCTCAAACATGAAAGGATCAAAACAACTCTCCTGACATGTATTTAAAAACAAAATAATATTATAGCATGATGTAAGAATAAATAAAGTCAATTTTACATAATACCGTCCTCTCCTTTAAGGAAAAAACTGGTAAGGAGGTAATAACATGTCAAAGGTTACAAGACTGATTAGCAAAAAAACTCTTATTGGTGAATCTTCAGAGGTAAAAAGTGGGATTCGTTGGGTCTCCATTGAGTGACGTTTAAGGAATAGGATCTAAAACTTTCTGGAAGGACTTTATTTCTTCTAGCCTCTGTCACCTTGTAGTTCTCATGAGTGGTTTGGAGGAGCAACTTGAATCCTGAAGTCAGAGGAGCAAAATAAAGAGGATGAATTAATAGGTGTTGATATTTTTTTGTACTTTTTAAACCTTTTCATTAGAGGAACATTTTTAAAGCATAGATTTGGACCAGATAAATTGAAACCGTCACCATGACAGTTTGTTATGAGACAGATAGTTAGTAAAAATATTGCATTCCTCCACCTTTTCACTGAGTTGTCTAAAAAAATTAACCACTTCTGGTCAAAAACAACCAATCAGGGCCAGGAGGAGTGTCTTAACGCTGCCAATCAACCTTGTGAACTCACTGCTAAATATGCTAATGGCAAAGAAACAACTCACAGTTACAAACAATGCATTCATCCACCGACATGCTAACTAGCCTGAGGATTCACAACAGGCTCTACTGACAGGGAGGAGCCGTATTGGAGCAGAGAGCAAGAGGGGTTTGGGGTGAGCTTGATTGACAGCGCCAAGTCCCTGGCTCTGATTGGTTGTTTCTAGTTAGCACTGGGAGAAAGCAGAGGAGCTTGAATTTTTTCACAGATTTTCTGTCAAAACATTCAAACAGTTTCAAAAGTTACACAGTGCAGCTTTAACAGAAAATATTTGATAATTGTTCTGCTTTACTCACCGTGCAGCTCTCTCTCAGCGCCCGGCTGGTCCGGTCAGCTGGTCCGTATTTTCTGAGTCCCCCGCCTGCAGAGCTCTCTGGACGTTCTGCCAGAAAACTGCTGGATGCTGTGCAGCCTGAGGCCAGCTCAGGTAGGTGCGTTTCTTCACCAGCTTCCTCATGCGGTAATACGGAGACAGATGATGAGCAGGAATCTCCTCCAGAAACAGCAGAATCAGAACATCCTTCTGTTCGTCGAATAGACGAAAGCTGCAAGATGTCAAAGAACACTTATCAGATATTTTCCTGAAACCATTATAAATGTGTAACGGTAAGTGCAAGCTGAACAGATCTAACTTTGTCATATCTGTTGCAAATAACCACTAACGTTGTGTTAATTTTGGTTAAAAAGACACTTCTTTTTGGGTGAAATAACATCTGAAACAATCATTAGTGGTGCTTGTTGTACTGTCTGATGAACTTGCTTGATAACCCTAAATATAAGCATCCAAAACGCTGAGAATCAACTAAAACTACAAAGCAAACACCAAAAAATACAGACGTTAGTTTAGCTATAGTCAAACAAGACTCACACTTTCCACCCTCTAACTTCAAACAATGCCTAGATGTTGTGAACATATATCTTCATGATTTCTCCATTTGGAAAACATAAAGTTGAAGAATAGCGCCCCCACCTGGCCATCTGGATCTCTCTGGAGCACCATTCACTCTGCAGGTAGTTTTGGCTGATCACACAGATGGTTTTCCTGCTGCCATAAATGGCATCAGTGATGTTCTCTATGATTGGTTTACCTGTGGATACAACATATGTAGTTTCAGCTCTGTCTTAAAAAGACTCCATGACAGTAAAGCCTCCAGTTCAACTTCTGTCTGTAAAAACGCAGTTTGTAAAAATGTAGCGTAGTTAAATTTACTGTCATGGCCACCTACTCTTCCAACTTCCCTTAAATTACACATTTATGAAATCATCGTATAATTTGTCAGATCAGTAAATCATTTTTATTAGATTATTTACTTGTAATACCGGCCAAATCTAAAACCACCAATGGTTGATATTTGAAACAACGCAAACAAATGATTAGCATTTAATAATGAGTTATTCTTCATTCTAAGATACATTCTGACATTCCGGTTATTTTAGAAAGTTTTATTAAACGTGACATATTATTCTTCCTTCAACAGGCTAGGATAAAACTATTGGCTATACAAAACATGTTCATTAAATTTTTTGCACAAAATCGTTCCTAATTCAAAAGAAATGTCTTTTCAGTTCAGCTTATTTTGAGCTCCTTCCAGCTGTTTCGTCTTGTCACTTTAAATCCAAATAAGCAGAAGAAGAGTCACCTGCATATCCAACAGGAATCCATTAAATGCTTCCTGAATAGTTAGTAAAACAAAACCAAACAACATTTCACTTGTCTTTTCCAGCAGACATAGGGCAGCACATGATCGGAACTCGGATTGCGTTGCTAGGAGACGGGCTGGGCTATGCCGAGGTTGCTAGGTAACGGGGTGGACTTCTCTGGGGTCACTAGGTGAAGGCCAGTGTCAGCTGATTTCTGTCGTTACATTCCGAAGAGTTTTGAAACAGGTAATTTTCCACACGCTAAAAAACATTAACTTACTGCCAAAACCAAGCGGGGAGGTTTTTAAAAGCACTAGAAATACAAATGGAAGTAGAAAAATGTGAATTTTTCACAATATGTCCCCATTATTGAACATTAATGTTTCTGAAAGTTTACAAAGTCACCAACATGTCTCAGTCCTCTACACATCAGTGGAGGTATTGTCATAAAAATAAAAAGTGAAAAGACTTTATTCACCTGGTTGAAAGTCTCTGTGATGCAGGCAGAGTCTCCAGCCCTGCTGTCCCTCCAACACTGGGAGCATCTCTCTGTAAACCCAGCCCTCATCATGGACGTTATAGGACACAAAGGCGTCAAACTGATGAGGCTTCATGGTCTTTCTCTTCCTGTTGTCGTAGAGAAAGGCCCGGAAGAGGTGGAAGGTGTATTTGAGATGCCACCTCAGGAAGTTATAGACGAAGGATGTGAGGAGAGTCAGAACAACCAGACAAGTGCTGGAAATGAAGTAAAGAAAGCTGCGATCTTCCCAGCAGGTCTTGACGTCAAAGTCTAGTAAGAAGGTACCACGTTTAGACACAGGAAAGGAACATTCATACTGATGACCGTTGAATACCTGCGTTTGCTTGTTGCTCTTTACCCACTGGATAAAACCTGCGTTTAAGCACTCACAGGTAAACGGGTTATTTCTCAGATCCAAATGTGTTAGAGATGGAAGGTACTGGAAGACTGTCTCGTTGACTACAGAGATGTCACTGTCTGTCAATTTCAGATATTGGAGTGCCGTAAGATTGGCCAGCATCAGAAAATCCAATGACTTGATCTCAGACACGGAGAGATCCAGAGTCTGCAAGTGTGGGATTGGTAGGAACATTTTATGTTTTACAATCAAAAGATCAGTTTTTGTTAAAGTTAGACTCTTCAGCTGAGGAGTAAGCTTAAATGTTCTTCCATCAGGAGGGTCTCCGTAGATGTTTGTAGCTGTAAACGTTTCGGCAGGTGTCACAGTCATAAGAAACTTTTTTACTGTATCAAAGTCGGTGGGTTGGTCTTTGGCAATCAGTGTGAGACTTTTTGGTGAGTGTGAGTCAAGGTGTATTTCAGAATAGTTTGAAACGGAAGTTTTAAAGCTTTCTCGAGGGTGTAAATATATTGTAAGATGGTCCAAGAGCTGAAGGTCCCTGCAAAAAGGTAAATTATTTAAAAGCTGTGTTTCCACATTTAACATTTTTAGAGACTGTAGTTGCCGAAATTTGTTTACGTCTAGCGTTTTCATGGGGTTCTGGATTACATCCAAGATCTCAAGCTTATGTAGGGGAATAACAAAAGAGTCTCCAAATGTCATTAATAGATTATAACTCAAATCTAAAACCCTAAGATTAGGAAGTTTTTCAATCACACAACTTTTGATGTCAGTTATACGATTGCCATTAAGGTACAGCTCTCTAAGACTTGTTGTGTTCACAAAATCCTCACAGCTCAACGTGAGGATTGTGTTGTTTTGCATATTTAAGACCTCGAGGAAGGCGAGGTTTCTTATATCATGTGGAACTATGGTGAGTTTGTTGTTAGTCACATTAAGCGACTGCAGTCGGTTGATTGATTGTATTGAACCTTTTCGCAGTTCATCCATTTGACCGAAAGACAAATCAAGCTCTAAGAGCTGAGAGCATGATGCAAGTTCAAAAGTTAAATTCTGAAGGTCACCGCACATCAAATTCAGACTCCTCAGTGTCGGTATGTTACAAACTGTAGACAAAAGTCGTCTCTCTATCCACCTGCTTGTTGCGTCTAAGCTCAGATACGATAGAGAGTCGAGACTCGTCATTACTGTCTTGATATTTTTAAAGAGAAGTACTTTCCAACCAAGATATAAATGTGTTATGTTTCTCAGAAAATGCTTGTCCGATATGTACCATGTCATTGTAAGCGGCTGCAATGGGGGTAAAAGTTCTATAAGTTGGAGGTGAGGAAGAATTGGAGTTGTGATGCTAAACATTTTCATGTTATCCCCAGAAACATGCAACTCTTTAAGACTTGAAGAGAAATTAAGCTGCAGGTCTTTCGTCACAAAGGAGGATAATGAGTTTTGTAACAGTTTAAGTTTCTGTATTTGTGGTAGCTGGAGGATGGGTTGGATTTCAGTGATTTGTTGGAATTTATTTCCACTTAACTCTACAGTTTGCAAGCTGACAAGGAAATTGAATGCGGTTTTATGAATAAACTGGATGCTATTAAAACTGAGTTCAAGCTGGGTAAGATTAGACAGTCCTTGAAACATATTGGCTGTTATACTGATAAGATCGTTCCATCCCATGTTGAGAGTATTTAAGAAAGCCAAATCAAGAAATGATCCATTTTCTGCAGAAGCAATTTTATTTGATCTTATTTCAAGAATCCTCAGTTTGAATAAACCATGGAAATGATGTTGTTTAAGTCTTAGAAGCTCATTCCCACCAAACTCTAATGAAACTGCATCGTTAGGGATGTCATCAGGGATAGCTAAAAGTTTTCTGTCTTTGCAATCCACGTAAACATCAGCAGACGGATTCTCCTGATAAAGTATAGTGCAGTTCTTTAGAGAATAAAGCAGAGAATGGTTAAAATGAAGCAGAAGAAGGAAAAGTCTCAGAATCAAGAGTGAAGACAAACTTCCTTTGGTGGCCATAACTGCAAGTTTATCATTCAACGGTGATCGCCTGCAAAGACATTTACACAAATTCAGAATTTATTTGTAGTTGTAAAGTTGTACTTTGAACATTAAAGCAAAATTTTCACTTCACTTTATATTTTCTTCCTTCTGATTTTGTGATTTTTAAATATTAAGTGATTGGTAATTTGATCAGTTACTCAGCACTTTACTCTTACTTTAGTCATTTCGTGGAAGGCCACTTTTTACTTTACCTTGAGTAAAAAAACATTGAAGTATTGCTGTTCTTACTTGAGTATAATTTTTGGGTACTCTGTCTGCCTCTATAAGTTGAGGGCAGTGCTTCTTTCATCCTGACCCCCCAACCATCTCCATCCCCGCACTCCGCCATCTTTTTTGTCTCCACCAACTTTGGTGGAACTTTTCAAAATTTTCCAGGTTTAGCTTTTACACTTTAAGACCTATATGAACGTAACATTTTTGTTATGGTCCTGCTGCCTGTTTACATGTTTCTGATGATTCTCTGGCTGCAGGACGTCTTGAAACCAGGCGTCAGAGCTGCACATTTCGGCAATACGTCCTGCAGAGGTGTGACATATTCTGCGTATGTGAAGAACGCAAAGTTGCAGCATGTTTTCTACACTTGCATGGGCAGTTAACAAGAAAAACAGTGGTAGATCGCATTGTCTTGTGCTGTACTACTTAACCTATTCAGTTTAACACAGAGTTGACTAAAATATTCAAAATCATTCTGTGGAATTACTTATAATTATGAGCAGTAAGAAGAAGAACTGCTTATTATCTAGTTATAGTTGCTTTAGGACCGTAACTGTGTCAAAAGCTGATGATGCCTCCAGCCGAGAGAAGTAAACAAAAAAACAAACAAACCCTAAAGCAGAAGTCAACACTGTTTCCTAGAAAGTGAACGGTGTTTTGGAATTTCTCCCTAACTTCCCGTTGAGTTTTTTATCTGGTATCTGATCCACAGAAATCCTAAATTCTTCCAAATTTTCCGAAAAGGCATCTAAACAAATCGAAATATGTTTTATTTTAGATAAAAAAAAACAAAACAAAACAATCCAACTTTTAAGTAAATTGAATGTGTTATAGCTGGAATTAGTTTTGTAAATAATAATGTTATAGTGATATACAGTGATATCAATGTTTCCAATACTCACGTTTGATCCTCAGCAGTTTGTGTTGTATCTGACTGAACTGAAGCTCTTCTTTAATACTGTCAGTCACTTTAAGAGAGACGATGTGTGAGCTGTGTTACTGTGATTGTCTCAGATAGTGATTGTGCCACTTCTATAAAAAGGGGAACCAATTTTTTTTTCTTAAAAAAAAAAGTACTAGTGTACTTATTCTTTTTTGCAAAAGAATAAAATAGTAAACTAAGACAAAGGCTAAAATTACATGATGAGAATAAGACTTATAAATGAAAATACACTAGATATAACTGAACAGATGGCACAGAAAACAAAACACAGTTGTAAATTTAGCTTTGTATACATTATATGTTGTTTTTCCACATGTCAACACAATAGTATCTAAAGTTTCTAAGATCTACAGTGTTTGCAAGACAAAAAAAGCCATTTTTTCGAGGTGTAGCGGCAGGTTGAGTCTGAGCTCCTTTTGTCTCATAAATTTAATGGGTTTAACTTCAGCAGAAATCCTCCTCACAGTCAGAAAGTGGAACATCGCAGAAAGCCGATGAGATGTGTGACTTCCAGTTTGCACAGACGCATCGCAGTCTAATTCTGTCTGCAAGAAACTGTGAGTCAGAAAAAAGGAGCAAGTACCAGCTTTCAGTTCCTCTGACAGCAAAACTCAACAACACTTTGCACCTGAAAAAAACTGTGAACTGCAGTATGCTGCTTAAAGAGCTAAGGCTAACTTGTTGCACATTGGAGGACAGCGCCTGGAGGTTTTTCATGATGGCAGTGCAAAGTTATGCTTCATAATCACAAACATTGATTTGCAAATATAACAAGTTTGTCTCACAAGCTCTTTCTTAACTATATAAGGCTATTGGAGTTTTATGAATGTGTGTTTGAAGGATTGTCTTGTGAGTTGAACATTTATTTACATCTATGCCAAACCATCAGCGATACTGTTTCTCCATTTTTGTTGTTTTTTTTTTTTTTGCTGTTATTCGTTTTCTTATCCAGTTAATTTGCACACACCAATGTTTGTTCTGTTGCACTAACTAGTGAATTAAAAAAATAAGTAGGAAGGAGCTGAGGGGGAGAGTCGTGAGAAGCTCCAAGGAGGAGCTGCACCTTGAGGGCGGAGCTAGGTCCATCCAGGCGTTTTGCACAGCGGAATGGTTGCCATGGAGATTAAAGGATTTCTTACACATGCATAAAAGAATCAAGACAAAACTCTAGGTATAATTTTTGATTACATAAAATGATGTGAAGCACAAAAATTCATTTTGCGTCGCATTGCCCCTTTAACACCTTGAAATAGAGTTAATTAATGGCTAATTTCATCTGCGATCTCACAACTCTTTACATTTTCTCAGGGCAGCAGGTCCGTGTTTTCAGCGAGAGCGCCCCCTGTCTGCAGAGCTCTCTGGACGTTCTGCCAGAAAACTGCTGGATGCTGTGCAGCCTGAGGCCAGCTCAGGTAGGTGCGTTTCTTCACCAGCTTCCTAATGCGGTAATACGGAGACAGATGATGAGCAGGAATGTTTTCTAAAAACAGCAGGACCAACACATCCTTCTTCTCATTAAACAGGCGAAAGCTGCAAGAAGTCAGGTGAAAGAGAGACGTCATTTGTCAATATTTGTGAATATTGATTAGTTCTAAAGCTGGCAATGACTGGTTATGAATTATTGCTAATTTGATGAAAAACTAATGCCAAAATTATTACAAATTTGGCATTTTGATAAAGGCCATTAGAAAAAACTACATTACAAAGCATGTATTCCACATCAATCACTGATCAGATGCTCTTCTTCAATAAATCTCAGTATCTGTGTATATCTATTATATATTTAATTTTCATGAGCTGTAAACAATAAAGATGGAATCACTTAGAGCAGGGGCCATTTGTGGCCCTTGAAATGATTTCGATCAGCCGCCTGACTAAAAGTCAAGATCTGTAAACATTTGGCCACCAGAAATCAAACTGATGACTCCAAATATTTTTAAATTGTGTTTTTCTTTTAATAAAAGCAGCAGCCCAAAGCCATTTTAATTTTTCGGATCTTTAAGGATTTATAGATTTCATTAAAATTTTGCTTATTGAGCAGGAGAAACTAAAGAAGGAATTTAATGATTTTTGTGTTGAACGAGTTATTTAAATTTGCCAGTTTTGGCTCTAGGAACAAAAACTTAGGACTTTTTAGAGCATATAATTCTTTAAGTAAAACATGCATTATTTTTAATTTTGAAAGGTTTTTCAGCAAGTTGCACACAGATTCTTTCGTATATGTTAAAAGCATCTTGTAACCTCTTCTATTAAGTTCCCACATTACAATTTGAAAATCTGGATTCATTTAGTTGGTGATGCATATAAAACTCTATATTCTTGTTGTTTATAAAAAGAGACAGCGCCCCCACCTGGCCATCTGGATCTCTCTGGAGCACCACTCGCTCTGCAGGTAGCTGTGGCTGATCACACAGATGGTTTTCCTGCTGCCATAAATGGCGTCAGTGATGTTCTCTATGATTGGTTTACCTGTGGACCCACATGTGGTGCATTAAGTGAATTTTGTGTCATTTCCAAATACAAGATATTAACAAACAGAAAGAGAATTGCTAAACACACAAATTGACAGGTAAAAACAATTAATTGATTGTTTTTTTATGTTATTGTCATTAACACCTTCCATTGATGATGTCATAAATTTATGACATCACCGGCATATAAGTTAATTTCCTGGTGAAAGATTTATGCTTAATATATAGTCATTGTTTGTTTTTTGAAATTATTTGTGCTTTGCAAGGAAAATATCACAACATCCACCAAGAATGTTAACTTAGATAAAAAAGAAAAAAAAAGTAATTTTATTTTCTAAAAGACGCAACTAAAATGAAAAACATTTTTTCTGTTGCAAAACTTTCCTTCACTTATTAACTGAAGTTTACTAGTAAATTTGTGACCACCTAGCAGCAGTTTTCTACCTGACAGCCATGATTTAAAAATGGCTGCCAACAGATGTGCAGCTATACAGCTGTACATCTTTGAAAAGTCACCTGCACAAAAAACAAGAATCCATCAAATGCTTTCTGAATGATGAGCCAGGAGCATAAAACAAAACATGTCACTTGTCTTTTCCAGCAGACATAGTGCAGCACATGATCAGAACTTGGATTGCGTTGCTAGGTGACGGGCTGTGCTTTGCCTGAGGTTGCTAGGTAACGGGGTGGACTTCTCTGGGGTCACTAGGTGAAGGCCAGGGGAAGAGTTTTGAAACGGGTAATTTTCCACCTTGGACAGGTCGCAGCACCATGTCAGTCATTCAACAGTTTTGTTATGAAAATAAAAAAGTGAAAAGACTTTATTCACCTGGTTGGAAGTCTCTGTGGTGCAGGCAGAGTCTCCAGCCCTGCTGACCCTCCAACACTGGGAGCATCTCTCTGTAAACCCAGTCCTCATCATGCACGTTATAGGACACAAAGGCGTCAAACCGATGAAGGACTTCCTTTCTCCTTCTCTGACTGTCATAAAAATAGGCCAGGAAGAGGTGGAAGGTGTATTTGAGATGCCACCTCAGGAAGTTATAGATGAACGATGTGAGGAGAGTCAGAACAACCAGACAAGAGCTGGAAATGAAGTAGAAAAATCTGCCATCACCCCAGCACAAATGAACGTCAAATTCCAGTAACAAACTTTCTCGCTTATCCACAGGTGAGGAACATTTATATTGATGAGCGTTTACCACCTGTGTCTGCTTGTTGTCCTTCACCCATTGGATAAAGCCTGCATTTGAGCAGTTACAGGTGAACGGGTTGTTGTCCAGGTCCAAGTATGTGAGGGAGGGGAAAGACTTGAACACAGTGTCATTAATCATATCAAGTTCATTGTCAGTCAGTTTCAGGTATCTGAGTGCTGAAAGGTTGGCCTTCACCAGAAAACCCAAAGAGCTGATGTTGCATTTGGAAAGCTCAAGACTTTGCAGGTTTGGGATTGGAAGGAAGAGTTCTGGACCCACGTCTGAAAAATCAGTCTCTGCGAATGTCACACTCTTGAGAAAGGGATTGGACAAAAACATGCCTACAGGAGGAGCGTCATGAAAAACATTGACAGCTGTAAAATTCTCCAAATATCTCATAGACCAGAGTATATCTGCTAATTGATGCGGAAAGCAAAAAATGTTGCATATTGCTGTGTATCTTTTCATTGATCTAAAGACCACAATATCTCTAGAATAGTTTGTTTGAAAACTGCTGAAAAGGTTTTGAGGGTTCAATTCTATTGTTAGATTTTCCAAGAACTTTAATTCCCATATTTCGTCATGAGATGAAATAATATTCTCCAGTTTATTGACTTTATGAAATGATCTTTGTGTCATTTCATCAAAGAAAGTTGTTCCTACATCCAACTGTTTCAGGGATTGGAAACCAAGAAAATCAAGCATCTTTAGGAAAGCTATTTCATTGTGGTTTATGTTTAAAATTTCAACCTTTGGCAAGAAAATGTTGTTTTCAAAAGTCAT
The DNA here is from genome assembly GCA_922788865.1 of Poeciliopsis turneri. Taxonomy (NCBI): domain Eukaryota; kingdom Metazoa; phylum Chordata; class Actinopteri; order Cyprinodontiformes; family Poeciliidae; genus Poeciliopsis; species Poeciliopsis turneri. Next base: position 335,018 of record CAKLNU010001072.1, on the reverse strand, counting down.
CAGTTGATTAAAACTCAGATCCAAAAGCTTTAGGTTTTCAAGATTTAGAAAAACACAGTCATCCACTTGGCTAATGCGATTTCTCTTCAGGTGAAGCTCTCTCAGTTGTGTTGCGTTCTCGAAGTCCTCACAGGTCATCTCTAATATGTAATTGTAATTCAGATTTAAGATCTCAAGGGAGCTGAGATTTCTCGCGTCATGTGGAACTTGGGTGAGCTGATTGTCACAAACGTTTAGCGATTGGAGATGCTTCAACGACCCCAGTGACCCTGCAGGCAGTTCGTCTACATCGCTTTTTCTGATATTAAGCTCTGTGAGTTGAGAACAAAGTTCAAGTTTAATAGGCAAATTGTTGATATGACTGTTAAACAAATCCAGCTTCCTCAGTGTTGGTACTTTGCAAATTGTGGATAACAGTCCTTCATAAAGATGCATCTTCAGGGCTTCCAGCCTTAGATGGCTTAAAGAGTCAAGACTCTCCAGGACTTTTGTGATCCCTTCGAAAGAAAGAATAGACCTCCCAAGATATAAATACGATATGTTCCTCAGTAGCTGTTTGTCAGGGATTTCCCATTCCAGGTCTTTATAACAAAAACACATAGAGATCTCTATTTTCTGGAGGAAAGGAAAGACGGGTGTAGAGATACTGAAAATGATGAGGGAATCACCGGAAATATCCAACTCTTTCAGATTTGACGACTGATTCAGCTGCAGGTCTTTGGTCTCAAAGGAAGAAAACCCATTGCATTTAAGTCCAAGCACAGTGATTTGAGGTAACTGTAGGACAGGCTGAATGTCGGCGATCTGTCGAAGTCTGTTGTTTCCTAAATCTAGAGTTTGTAAGCTAGTGAGGAACTGGAACGCTGTTGTATGAATGACCTCAATACCGTTGTTGTTGAGAAAAAGAACAGTAAGTTTGTCCAGACCCTGAAACATGTTGCTTGTCAGGACATCAAGTTTGTTATTTCCCATGCAGAGAGTTTGCAGAAACATCAGACCAATAAAAGACCCTTGATCCACATGAGCAATTTGATTTGATGTTAAATCCAGAGTTCTCAACTTTGACATGCCAGAAAAATCTCCTTCATTAATTTTCTTCATCCAGTTGTTGTTCAGGTTCAGTGAAACTGCATCTTTGGGGATGTCTTTGGGGATGTTTTCGATTTTCCTGTTTGCACAGTCCAAAGCTATATCAGCAGAGGGATTCTCCTGGTAACGGACAATGCATTCTTTCAGTACGTAAGGAAGTGAAAAATTGAAATAAACAACAAGAATGAGAATCTGCAGAACGAAGCATGAAGACGGATGTCTGGCAGTGGCCATTTCTTTAGATTGAGGTGGTTGACAATGTCGTTCAAGAATAATTACCTGCATGCAAAACATACACAAATGTAAGATCAGCGATGGTAGAGTAGCACTACATCAACATATATTTCCTCAAGTAAAAGTAAGAAAAGAATATTTGGTAAAAAGTCAACACAAGTACCGAGTAACTGATCAAATTATCAATCATTACCCCATCATCTGCACAACAATATAAAGTTCTATGGAAATGTTGGTATTTCAAGGATAAAAAAGACAATAAGTAAAAAATAATATCAGGCAAAAAAATAAAAAATAAAAAATTCTATTTCAGTTTTTCAATAAAAACGTCTGAACTTTAACAAAATCTGCAGCTGTGTTTCTGTGACTGGTGAATTTTTGGTTATATTTACTTGTTTAGCTAAAACAAGTGGGTAGAGAATCCAGAAATTTTACTCTAATTACTGTAGCAATACTTTAGAATAAATACAAAACAGGAGATGGCAGTTTAAAACTAATTAGTCCAGATTTACATGACTCATTATTAGCACAAAACATAAAATTTATTTTTGAAAAGTGAATAAAACTCATAAAAGAGAAACTAAATAGATAGGAAACCGTCACATCTTGATGGAACTCCATCAAAAAAATATAAAATTGTTAAAAATCTACTGATAATTTCATAATCTTTACACATTTATGTCAAAGACAAAACATAGAACGAGTTACAGAACTAGTGAAAAATGACTGAACAAATCAGAAGACCTCGAGAGCACCAGAATGTCTGTATTTATGAAAATAGTGTTAGCCATATAAACTTACAGAATATGCAAAGTAGTGCAGAGAAATGCTGAGGATTAGAGGAAAAGCTGCTCCATGTCAGACTCGTCATCTTAACTATAAACAACGTGGTGAATAAAAATTATCAAAAGATAAATGGTTCGTTGGCTGGCATCCACAATAACCTCTTTCAAATCTTAAAAGAATCTTTTTCACTATATCTGATGCTGAAAATTGTTCAAAATTGAACTTTCTTTTTGTTGTTGTTTGTTTTTACATAAGGTTGTTTGCAGCTTCGGTATATTCTCCTTAACAAGAACGACAACTTCATCTAAAAGAACTTCAGTTTAGCACCTGAAGTGTTTTTGCTGATAATGAAAAGAAGAGTAACTGTTTCTACTACTCACATTTGATGTCTGCGTTGCATTATTCTGAACTGGCAGTGGAGGTTCTTCCTTCTAGATTTGTGTCATGTCTCAACAAACAGGAAGCCACATGTCTTATCGTTTGCTCGCTGTTTAACTTCTTTTATTTCGCTGAAACCCTCAAATGAAGACCAACTTACTCTGGACAGTATTTCAAGTTGTTTACTTATCAGTGTGAATATTTGGATGGCATATGAACAAAGTTAGCGTAAAAACAAATGTAGAGGTGTTGTTAAGTTGCACTGTCAGGTTCTTGGGTTGTTTTTATGATTTTCAGCGTTCATAAAAACAACCATTTGATATTTTTCTGTATATTTCTTTGATTATTTCAGTCTGCTCTTAGTGTTAGATCGTCTTTATTATTTATTTCTAGTGTTTAATCGTCCTTTTTTATGGTTTGTTTTCCCTTCTCTCCTGTTAGCGTTTGCTTCTCCTTGCAACCCTATGCCATCCCTGACAGACGCCTTAGTGCAGCCTGAAATAAATGTGATTTTCTGCTTCTAACTGGGGATTTTTTGATATTTGTTTGATATGATAAATTTTTAGCAGAAACACAACTAAAACCACTGAATAGTTGACTAGAAAATTTGATATTGCAGTACAAATTTTTCAATCTTGTCATTTTCAAAGATATTTGTTTTTAATTTTTCTAATTTATTTACATATATTTCAGACTTAAAAGTTCAATCAACGGAAGGATGAGTACTGGACAACAACCACACACCATAAATGTATGTGGTAACTGAAGTTTTATTTACAAATTCGTTCTTCCTCCTTTCATTTAAGGAACTGAGAAAAAAAGTACAAATTTAAATTCTGCCCACAGCATTAATTTTAGCAACAACTTCTTGAAAAACTTTACATTGCAAAGACCACTGATCTTTTCATAGTTTTTTTTTTATTTATTGTTCTGTTTCCAATTAGAAAATTAATGAAAAATTGTACTAAATACAAAGAAAAAATATAAAAATTGTTAATGCAAAAACATTAAAACTGTCATCAGAAGCTTTAAGTAATAACTATGTAAACCAAGATCATGAATGTTCTTAAAGAGACAATTGTGCCAGAATGTACTGAAACCAGTTAAACTGTTAAAATATAAATACATTCTTCAAATTACATAATATTGAACATCTATTCAATCATTCAAGGATTTTGTGATTGTTTTTTTGCAATAAAAAAGTGTTTGTGGTAATAATAGATAAATATTTGTGCTTGCCATATCTTTATGCATTGTAGCTTTAAGTGAGGCAGCTATTCAGTGGAAGTAAGAAATACTGCCACCTGCAGGTGGGAGTACTGCAATGTTTTCACCAATTTTCCGGAAAATTTGCAATAAACTCAAAATGATGCATTTACGTGAATTTTCACAATAACTCACAAGACTTTAGAGGAACTAAACAAAGAAAAACTGTGTTTAAATTGATTGATAAATCATTCTTAAGCACACTGTTATCTTGACTGTTCTAAGTCGGTGTCGATTTGGAGTCTGAAGGGCCACACAAAAAGCTATGGCGGGCCGGATTTGGCCCCTGGGCCTTGAGTTTGGCACATGTGATGGAAGCAATTCATGAAGACGCACCACAAACCTGATGTAAACCAAAAATTAGGTTACCGATAGCAAGAAATGACTGATTCACCCTGGAAAAAGGAAAAACAACGATAAACATAAAACAATGTTTACAGCCAATCTGGCTTTTAAATGTTATAATGACATGATGTGTAACTTGACTTCTTTTTTTCATTCTTAATGTTTAAGTTACATTATCAGCCTTTGTATATTTCTCAAATTCCTGCCGGTCCGGTCAGCAGGTCCGTGTTTTCAGTGAGAGCGCCCCCTGCCTGCAGAGCTCTCTGGACGTTCTGCCAGAAAACTCCTGGATGCTGTGCAGCCTGAGGCCAGCTCAGGTAGGTGCGTTTCTGCACCAGCTTCCTCATGCGGTAATACGGAGACAGATGATGAGCAGGAATGTTTTCTAAAAACAGCAGAATCAGAACATCTTTCTTCTCATCAAACAGGCGAAAGCTGCAAAACAAAATATTAAAAATGTAAAAATTTACCTTCCAGACAACTCAGCTCTTCTTGAACAAACTTCCATAAAATTGTAAAACAGTTGAAACATTGAGTGTCTTTAAATCCAACTGCTTAGAGTTTCATTTGAAACATTATGAATGAAACTCTAACCAACATTTTGATGTTGGACAGCATTTGGGAAAATGTACTGTAAAAAAGTAAATTAAAAATGTAAATGTAAAAATGTAATCAAGAAAATTGTTGATTTTTTTTAGTGTGTTTTTATGATGTAAAGAACTTTGAACTGCCTTGTTGCTGAAATGTGCTATAAAAATAAAAATTGATTTGATTTGAATAGTATCACACTTTATTAGTTTGCATCTGTGATGGGGAACTTTGCTAATTTGCTCCCTCCTTCTGCAGACTATTATTTCATTTGGTGAACTAACAATGAAATGTACTGTAATACCTACACCGTGTCAGCAGGTGGCAGTAGTGGAAACAAAGATACATTTAAATTCAACCTGAAATTATAATAATTTGGCTGAAAGTTCTCTCAAATAACACATCTCAGGTTTTCTAGAACAGCCTGTAGGTGTCGCCAGTGAATTGCAGCGCTAGAAATTTGATGTAAAATGGTGCATGGCATATTTTTGCTCTTACCTATCCTTTTCTTGGAAAAAATTGTTTTTTTTGGGGGGGGAAAAAAACATTTTTCCCAAGACTGATGGTAGAATTTCTGTCTTCAAGAAATTCTACCATCTTTTCTTGAAGACAGAACTTTTATCCTTTCATTATTCTATGACAGCGCCCCCACTTGGCCATCTGGATCTCTCTGGAGCACCACTCGCTCTGCAGGTAGCTGCGGCTGATCACACAGATGGTTTTCCTGCTGCCGTAGATGGCATCAGTGATGTTCTCTATGATGGGTTTGCCTGTTTACAGATGCATTAGTTGTTATTTGATTGAAGGTTTTCATGGCAGGAAATGAAAGGAATACCAAAACGTAAATGAGAAAATGGTTTTGTTTAAAGCTGCTTATGTAACTTTTATAAAAGATATTTGTCATGTAAGGCTGCGTTCACATTGCAGCCTGAAGTGACCCAATTCCAACTTTTTTGTCTTAAGGCGACCTGTATCTGACCTTTTCATGACAGTCTGAACAGAGGCGATATTAGGTTACAGATGTCTGTTTTTAGATTAGCATTGGTTGTTTTGACGTCCGTCATGGCGGAGGGGCGTAGTCATGGAGAGCGTGACGTAACGTCCAAAGGGTAAATACAGAGTTTACCTGGTTGGAAATCTCTGTGGTGCAGGCAGAGTCTCCAGCCCTGCTGTCCCTCCAACACTGGGAGCATCTCTCTGTAAACCCAGTCCTCATCATGGATGTTATAGGACACAAAGGCGTCAAACTGATGAGGGTCTTTTTTTCTCCCCTTCCTGCTGTCGTAGATAAAGGCCCGGAAGAGGTGGAAGGTGTAGGTAAGATGCCACCTCAGGAAGTTATAGACGAAGGATGTGAGGAGAGTCAGAACAACCAGACAAGAGCTGGAAATGAAGTAAAGAAAGCTGCCATCGTCTCGACATGACTGAACATCAAATTCTAGTAACAAGCCTTCTTGTTTGTCCGCAGGAAAGAAACATTTATACTGATGAGCGTTTACCACCTGGGTTTGGGGATTGGTCACTACCCAGTGGATGAAGCCTGCGTTTGAGCATTCACATGAGAACGGGTTGTTGTCTAGATCCAAGAATCTCAGCGAGGGTAGAGACTGGAAGACTGTCTCGCTAATAACATTGATCTCATTGTGAGATAGGTTCAAATATCTGAGAGCAGAAAGGTTGGCCTGGACCAGAAAATTCAAAGACCTGAGTTTAGACTTAGAGAGATCCAGGCTCTGCAGGTTTGGCAGTGGTAGGAAAAATTTAGAGCTGATGTAGGACAAATCCGTCAATGATAAGGTCAGATTTTTCAGGTGGAGGTTCAGCTCAAATGTTTCCACTTCGTAGTAATTTATAAAGATATTCAAAACCGTAACGGTTCCCAAATTTCCATAAGCTTTGAGCATTTCCCTAATTGTATGTAAGGGCATCCATTGGGTATTGCTGCTTCCAATTAAAGTTAGCTGCTTCATTGTCTTAGTATCACTGAAGGGATTATCATTGTTTGATTGAAGACTATGGAAAGTCCTGTCTGTATGTAAGTAGATTGTTACATTTTCAATGTTCTCTAAACCACTGAAATAAGGTACGTCTACAAAATGATAAGTTTCCACCTTCAGTTCTTTGAGAGCCTTCATGTGTTGAAAAACATTTGTTTCCAGATACTTTATGGGGTTGCTGCTGATATCTAAGGCCTCCAGTTTCTGCAAGGAAATTTGGTAAGATTCTCCGAATCTCTTCAGCTGATTGTTACTCATATCCAAAACCTTTAGATTGACGAGGTTTTCAGTAACACACCTTTCCAGTTTGATTATGCGGTTCCTATTCAGGTAAAGTTCTTTCAGATGTATGGTGTTGGAAAAATCATTGCATTTCAACCTGGAGATGTCATTTTTACACATAATCAGGATCTCAAGAGTAGAGAGGCTCCTTATGTCATATGGAACTTTGGTGAGAAAGTTGTAACCCAGATTTAAAAATCGCAGTTGCTTCATTGATTGCATTGAACCTTTTGACAGTTTATGCATGATAGTACCTTCCAGGTTAAGTTCGCTGAGCTGGGCGCACGATGCAAGGTCTGTAGTAAAATTGTCAAAATGGGTTAGGGAAATAGTAAGCTTCCTGAGTGTTTGTATTTTGCAGACTGTGGATAGCAGACCATTTGCAATCCAATCGTCCACACATTCAAACGTTAGTTCTCTCAGTCTTTCAACACTTCCCAGAATTTCACGCATTCCTTCAAAAGAAACAAATCCTGTGAAAACATCCAAGCTTGTTATGTTCTTTAGTAAACTTTTGTCAAATGACACCGATTCTATACTGCCTCTGAGTAACAAGCCTATTGTCTGGAGGTAAGGGGAAATTGGCCCTATGATGCTCAAGATTTTCAAGTTAAAACTAGAAATTTCCAACACTTCAAGACTCAAGGAGAGATTCAAAGGGAAATCTTTGGTGTCAAAAGTAGTAAATCTGATGAAGTTTATGTTGAGTCTAAGTAATTGTGGGAGATGGAAGACTGGTAGAATTTCTGAAACTTTGTTAAGTGGAATATAGAAGATCTCAAGAGTTTGCAAGCTGGTCAAACACTGAAAGGCAGATTCATGAATATGCTGGATCTTGTTTTCACTGAGGACCAGAACTGTGAGGTTGGACAGGCCTTCAAATATGTTGGCTGTCAGACTGGTAAGTTTGTTATTTCCCATATCAAGTCTCTCCAATAAAACCAAGTCGATAAATGACCCTTGTTCAACGTAAGCAATTTGATTCACTGTTAAATTCAGATTTTTCAGCTTTGACATGCCGTAAAAGTCTTTTTTATTAATATTTAAGAGCTGATTGTGTCCAAGTTGTATTGACACAGTATTTTTAGGGATGTAATCAGGGACAGTCACAAATTTCATGTTTCTACAGTCCACAGAAACATCAGCAGAGACGTTCTCCTTGTAAAGTATTGTACAGTTTTTTAATGAAAACGCCAGCAAAGGGTTAACAGGAAGCAGCAGAAAGAAAAGATTAAGAAAAAAGCATAAAGATAAAGTATTTACAGAGGCCATGATTATTATTTGAAGATAAATCACCTGCAAAAGAAAAATGCAGTGGAAGAATAACACTTTGTTTAGCCCTGGGTAACAATTGGTGTCAGACATTTTTTGTAACTTCTTGAAGGTCTAATAGTGTTTGTTTTTTTTTGCTGATAGTTGCAGTTTTAAAACAAAATGACAGGTTGTGTACTCTATAAGCAATATCTATTTAATGTAGGTAGTAGTGTGAATGGTCATATAATTAGACCTCTTTACTTCCTGCCTTTAAACTGACACTGAATGTCTGTATAAGAGGAAGTCAGTAAAATACTTTAATAAACAAATAAAGCTAAAATATCTAACCCTTTTTTAAAGAATCTTCTACTGATGCATAGTAAGAACTTTATCCCTGCATGTATCAAATAAGAGTAAATGTAAGCATGGCAACAATTATAGCATAACCAACATAAAATGTAATGTAATTTATGCATTATTAATGTAACAGTGTATAAATATTACACATGATGGAGGTCCAAGGATTGACATGCATGCACTTATTTTGCAGGAAATAAACTGGGACTAAACAAGTTCAGTTAACGACCTTTCACATTTCACCTGAGAGGTTCAGGTGAAATGAACCTCTCATTGACTAATAACTTTTCAGTTATTGACTGTTTATAACCAACTGATTGGTTTATTATTGTGGAAACTGCTGGAATAAAGCGATCACTTCCTGGAAACCTAGCCTGCCATATCCAAACAACTTTGGATACACCAAATGAAAACCAAAATTAGATGCTTTAATGTTGGATAAAATTAGGCTAAGAACTGATATTTGTACTCACAGTTTGATGCCCAAAGCTGCAAATGTCTGAACCGAGGAGCTGCTTCACTTCACTTCTTAACACCACCAGAAAGGAAGCTACGCTCTTCCTACATGTCCTGTTCAATGATTTCCTCTAACAGCTTTTTAGTACTTTAGTTTAAATGCAACAAATGTTTGGTAAATTTAGTTAATAAGAAGTAGAGATAATGTATTCTGCCATTAAAGCAGGTTAATGCTGCGCACTTACAATACTAAATAGGAGTAATGATGTTTAAGTGTTTGATAAACGCATGGTAATCATCTGAACTCCAGAAATGTGGCGTCCATTAGCAGACAGTGACACCTAGTGGACAGAGGAAAGCAGGCAAGTAAAACCCCTGCATGACTAAGTCATTCAGCAGCACTGAAACATGAAGGTGGTTTAAATTGAAAATGAAAGTTTTAACTTAGAAATTAAAGTTCATCAAGTTGATCTAACAAGAAATGAGTGTCTAAACATATGTTTTTATTTTGATAACTCATTAACCTTGAATTGTGAGTTTAAACTTAATGCTGCAATTTAAGCCAAGTAATTATTTCACAATATGCAAGAAAAAAACCTGCCCTCACCTAATTAAAGAGCCACATTTCTGTATTATTTATACTCAGAATATGAAGTTAGGAGAAATACCCATTTTATTTTAGAATAATTTAAATTCTTGTTTTAAGTGGCATGAACAAAATTTCTGATCTGAAAATGATTTTTATAAAAGATCCAATGAATTCAGCTCAGAAACATTTAGTATGAACAGGACATTAAACTAAACACTTCCCTCAATAAAACACAAGAGTCAGATCAATGTAACGTACTTTCATGTCAGGATACAAAAATGTCGCTAAGCATTCTGGGAAACAGTTCCCACGCCTGTCTTTTTCTTCTTTCAGTTTTTTTAAGTGCTAACCTAAAAACTCCAGTTTATTCAACTTTTTGAAGTTTTACAAAATTAATAAAAAGTTGACACTACTTTCTGCTCTAGGTTTTTCTTTCACAAATTCACATTTAGGTTCAAAATATAAAACTGGCAAAATGTATTTGACTTAAAGAATAGAAGTCAAAGAAGTAGACACGACTAAGTGCAGCGCAAATGTTTTATAGTAAAGATTCACATCACTAAAAAATCAAATAAATAATAGAAACACACATCAGTTTTCTTCTGTTTGTACTTTTGTTTCATCCAGAGGAGTTTGTGAATGAATGCAACTCACTGATATACTGACAGTTGGCATGTTTAGCGTTTAATCGTATTTTAAAAGAAATAACAGTTCATGGAGAGATGTTCAGTTTTTTGAAGCATTGAAATTATTATAAAAAGAAATTATTGTGATGGTTTTACAGATCAAGATTTATATGTTTTCCTTATTTATCTTTTGTTTCTTAGAGATCTGCGACGCCTCTCATCGTCCTGCCGGTCCGGTCAGCAGGTCCGTGTTGTCAGCGAGAGCGCCCCCTGTCTGCAGAGCTCTCTGGACGTTCTGCCAGAAAACTGCTGGATGCTGTGCAGCCTGAGGCCAGCTCAGGTAGGTGCGTTTCTTCACCAGCTTCCTCATGCGGTAATACGGAGACAGATGATGAGCAGGAATCTCCTCCAGAAACAGCAGAATCAGAACATCTTTCTTCTCATCAAACAGGCGAAAGCTGCAAGAAATCAGAGAAAAGAAAAACTGTAAAGTAATCAAACACTTATTGATAGTTGGAGAACACTTTCCAAGAAATGTAGCCCAATTCAAGATATTGAAAGATATCAAAACATTTTATTTAAGACATAAATCCTAAGTAAAGTATGTCTGAAAGGATTTCAAATGCAAACTAATCAGTATTTCTGATGTACAACACCATATTAAAGATTGCAACTTATTTTATCAATCTATTTATATACGGAGCAACATACAGGCATTATGCATTCAAGTGAAAGCAGGAAGAACACATTTAGCTAAACTGTGAGCAAGTTATATTTTCTATATGTTTTTATGTCTGTTTGGACAGAATAATATAGAAAAAAGGGAAAAAAACAAACAAAAAAAAATTCTTCGTTTGCCTTGGCTCGTGTTACATTTTGGGCTTTGTTTGTGTTCTGTCCACTAAAACAAATTAATCAGTTTGTTACAATAAGATTACGTGAAACCTTTTGCGTTCTTAAATATCTTCATCTGGCCTTTCCTGTCCCAGCTCCAGTTATTTTAAACTTGTATTAATATTACTAGTTTAAATGAATGACATGTTCTCTTATGTTTCCTATTTTGAAGAGTGAAGTTGCATATGTTCCTCAGAAATTTTTTTTATTGCACTTTAAGGTTTCTTGTGATCAACTTTAAAAAGTAAGATATACAAAAAAAAAATGTCCCAGTTGAATATATTTGTTGTTTGTTGAGAAATATCAAATGTCTGTCAGTGATAATGTCTTATATAGAGTAAAAATTTATATTTTGTTAAAAGATAAAATTATTTATGGAGAGACATCGCCCCCTATAGGTAAAGAAATTCATAGGCTTCACATAATAAACATTCTGAATACTAAAATGGATAGATAAAATGTTGCTTTACAGTTTAACACTGGTCAATGAAACAGAGTCTAAACAGCTGATATATTTATATTTAAGAGCTTTATTCTTGAGATTGACTTTTTAAAGACAGCGCCCCCACCTGGCCATCTGGATCTCTCTGGAGCACCATTCACTCTGCAGGTAGCTGCGGCTGATCACACAGATGGTTTTCCTGCTGCCATAAATGGCATCAGTGATGTTCTCTATGATTGGTTTACCTGTGATATAAGAGGGTTATGATAAAAACAGCAACACTTTAAAATCTGATTCAAAATAAACAATGAAAATATGAAATAAACACAGATAATGATAAAACTATTTATGTTTTTTATGCAAATTAAATGAGCCATTGAGGCTTAATCTTCCCTTTATTAAGCACAGTATAGCAACAAACGTAGTCTGTTAGGGTTAGGGTTAAGCTAAGTAAATTGCATCATGAACAAAAAAAAAACATGAAGAAATTAACTTATCTTAAGAAAACCGTCAGAATAAAATATATATGCAAAACGAGAAATTAACTCACTGTTTAAAAAAAAAGAAACATTGAAAAAAAATGTGGAAAACAGTAAATTAACTTATCTCCAGAAACAACATGGGAATAAAATATGTTTAAAATGGTAAATTAACTTGTTATCTTGAGAAAACTATTGGGAAAAAGATTATGCAGAAAATCTTTTTCAGAAAAGTAACTCGTCATCTTGAAAAAACCATCAGGAAATTAATTTTTCTTGACTTGATCAGCACTCTGATTAAAATAGCTGAGATAAAACCTGAGTTCACCTGGTTGGAAGTCTCTGTGGTGCAGGCAGAGTCTCCAGCCCTGCTGTCCCTCCAGTACAGGAAGCATCTCTCTGTGAACCCAGCCCTCATCATGGACGTTATACGACACAAAGGCATCAAACTGGTGAAGGTCTCTTCTCCTCCCCTTCCTGCTGTTATAGAGGAAGGCCAAGAGGAGGTGGAAGGTGTAGGTGAGATGCCACCTCAGGAAGTGGTAGACGAAGGATGAGAGGAGAGTCAGAACAACCAGACAAGAGCTGGAAACGAAGCAGAGAAACCCGCCATCATCCAAACAGGACTGGAAATTAAAATCCAGCAGCAAGGTCCCCCGTCTGGACACAGGAAAGGAGCATATGTACTGATGAGCGTTTACCACCTGGGTCTGCGTGTTGCTCTTTACCCACTGGATAAAATCTGCGTTTGAGCATTCACAGGTGAACGGATTCTTGTCCAGGTCCAAGAACGTTAGAGAGTATAGAGACTGGAAAACTGTTGTGTTAATCACATTCAACTCGTTGCCGGTCAGTTTCAGATATCTAAGAGCAGAAAGATTAGCCTGTACCAGGAAATCCAAAGACTTCAGCTGAGACTCGGAGAGATCGAGACTCTCCAGGTTTGGGATTGGCAGAAACAGTTCAGGCTGTAACTCTGACAAATCCGTCTTGGTAAATATCAGACTCCTCAGCTTCTGATTGAACTTAAACGTGTCTGAATATGGAGCACTCAAATAAATATTCTCAGCTTTAAAATATTCCAGATGTTTCATGTTTCGGAAGACTCCTTTTGACAGGAAGTAGACCAGACCCGGGTGATCAGACCTGCAGGCCACCGAGACACTTTTTAATGATTTTATGTTCATGGAGTCTTCATAGGTTTTTAAATGAGGAGTTCTGAAAGGTCCGTTGTAATTGAAGTTGACTTGAATCTTTTCCAACTGTGGCAAAGTTCTCAAATTTACTAAATATAGTGGAATTGATCCAGAAAACGATTTTAGGCTTTTTAGACCCAAAAATGTATAATATTTTAGATTTTCCCTAAAGTACGATGTCAGATTCAAATGTTTCAAGGACCGTAAGCCTTGGAAATCATAGTTATTAAGAAATTTTATAAAGTTTAGACTTAAATCCAAGATCTCAAGCTTCTGCAGGCCAACTTTGGTGGAGGCTCTGAACGTCACGAGCAAATTTCCGCTCAAGTTTAAAAGCTTTAGGTTGGTAAGACTTTCCATGAAGCATCTCTGCAGTTTGGCAATCCTGTTACCATTTAGGTGTAGTTCTGTAAGATGTGTGGTGTTCACAAAATCCTCACAGCCTAAGTGGGAAATCATATTATCATTTATAATCAAGATCTCAAGGGAGGAGAGGCTCCTGATGTCATGTGGGATCTTTTTTAGCTTGTTGTAGCTCACGTTAAAAAACCTAATTTGCCTCATTGAGTCCATTGATCCTTGTGGAAGTTCACTTATTAGACAAAGGGACAGATCAAGATCTGTGAGTTGAGAGCATTGTGCAACTTCAAGAGTATAATTACTGAAATCGATTTCAGACAAATCCAGCTTTCTCAGTGTTGGTATTTTGCAGGCAGCAGCCAACAGTCCATACCTAATCCGGATGTATATAAAATCTAGTCGTAGGTGATAAAGTGAGTGAAAAGTCTGCAGGGCTTCTTGAATCTCCTTATTGGAAAGAGGAAGCATTTGAAGACACAGATGTGTCACATTCTTTAGCAATGGTTTGTCTGGTAAATCCCATCGTGAACTGCTATTCGACGACATAGAAAGCTCTAATTTTTGGAGATGAGGAAAAACTGGTGTTGTGATGCCAAATTTGATGAGCTTATAACTATAAACAGACAACTCTTTAATACCTGAAGAAAAATTCAGATGGAGATCTTTTGTTTCAAAAGAGCAGAACTGATTGTAAGAAAGGTCGATGGTGTGAATTTGTGGTAGTTGTAGGATGGGCTGAATGTCAACAATTTGTTGGAGCATATTTCCCTGGAAATTCAGAGTCTCTAAGCTGGTCAGAACCCGAAACGCTGAGTCATGGATGAACTGGATGAAGTTCTGAGAGAGGTCGAGCACGGTGAGGCTGGACAGACCCTGGAAGACGTTGCTCGTCAGATTGGTAAGTTTGTTTTTCGTCATGTAGAGAGCTTTCAATGACACCAGATCGGTGAAAGAGCCATCGTCCACCTGAACGACCTGATTGTAATCAAGATGCAGGATTTTCATCTTTGACAAACCACAAAAATCTCTTTGGTGAACTCTCTGAATGGAATTGTGTCCAAGTTTTACTGAAACAGCATCTTTCAGGATGTCGTCAGGGATAGTCACAAGCTTCCTGTTTGCACAGTCCAGGAAAACTTCAGCAGAGGAACTTTCCTCATGCAGTATTGTGCAGTTTTTCAATGAGTAAGGCAGCGAAAGGTTGATATGAAGCAAGAGGCAGAGAAGTTTGAGTGTGAAGTGTGAACGCACACTTCCTCCTGCAGCCATGCTCGTTTAAGGTTAGGATTTTTGTCAGTGTTGTTCCAGGATGGTTGTCTGCAGAAAACCTGAAAACAGAAAAAAAATACTTAATGCAACTTAATTAATGACAAGGCTTTCTTTTGGAAAACTTCAGAAAAGATCACGTTTTCAGATAAAAAAGTGAAACATTTGGACATATTTGACAAAAATATTCCCACCCTTTACTATGATGTGTCTCGTTTCTACTAAATCCTTGAGATATTTCAATAATTTGTTCCTCCTGTGCAAAATTCAGTTGAACTAGAAGATTATCAAGGCAGAAAACGAAGTCACAGAAAATGTCTACAGAGCTGTTAGACTGGCTAAGAAACAAATCTGGGGAGAGATAAAAACAAATATTAGAAGCAATATCCAAAAGAAAAAGGGATGAATGACTTTGTTTGTTTCTTAAAAAAATAAATAAATAAAAAAAATCAGATTTACATTTATCAGTCTTTGCTTCCCTGTGGTTTACAAGATTTTTGAAAAATAGCAAAATGTTTGCAAAGTTAAAGAAGTTCCTGAGCAAATTGCACCACAGACATTTTTAAAATTTTACTAAAAGCAGAACTGGGTGTAGTCATTCAACTTTTGCTGAATGTTTCTTAAGAAAGAGTGATTCATCTTTCTTTCCGCCTACAATAGGAAATGTTTCTCCACCAAGACATAGCATAAAAAAATTATGCAGTCACACTGCATAATTTTTCAATCAATGCTTTTCTTTTATTATTTAAATTCTACATTTATGTTCATCTACAGATCATCTTTTCATATAAATGTACTTAGTTTGTTCTAAAAGTTTGTAGTCAAGCTGTTAAAAATCACCAAAATGTTTTGTGTTTTTAATTATGTTTTTTTTTTTTTATCATTTTATGTGCTCCAGCCATAATCATAATGATTTTGGCATAAGTGACAGAGACTTTGAACAACAATTTAAGATGTTTTTGTTGAAAATGGGATGAAACAACTACATTTGGACAAATAAATCCACATAAATAACAGAGTCAAAGATTTATCCAAGAATGTAATTTCTTGCAAAAAGTAAACTGGAATACTTCACTGACTTTTTCATTTAAGTTTCATCTCACAATAGAGTTGTATTTTTTAGTTTGTTAAAAATAGACATTATTTAACTTGCAGCATCTTTATTTAATCACTATTTTTTCCTGCATTAGCTTAGAAACAATTACACATTACGTGTTCTTTCTCACAGGATATATGCAACTTTTAACTAACAAAATATTCCTTAAGTGTAGGAATTTCCAATGACTGATTGAATCAGTGAAGTTTCTGATACTCACAGTGAAGGCGCTTGCAAAATGTTTGCATTGTTAGAGTTCCTCCTTATTTCTCTGAAAGACACAAGCCAACACCTCCAGACTCACTGCCACTTGTGATGAAAGGGACTTCAGCTACTGAATATGAAAAACAGGAAGATACAACCCTGATGATTCGTCACTGTTGTGTTGTCTTCACTGAGATTATTTTAAATACATTAAGAAATGATTGTTTGTTAATTGTTGCACACGCACATTTACATACATCAGGGTATAACACCAACAAGGTTCTTACGTGTGTAATGCTTTTACATATCTTCATAATTCCAGATGTTGGACTGAACACTGAACATAAAGCTTGCCTTATGCAGTCTTATAACATGAACAGTTCTGTGCTTACAGGCTGTGAGTTTAGTTATTTACACGTGACGTCACGCTCTTCAGAACTCTGCCCACTCCGCCATGATGGACTTGAAAACAACCGATGCTCTAATTTAAAGCCTGTAAAACAACAGGCAGCCGGTAACCAAAAATCGCTTTTATTTAGTTGATTTCACTTTGAAAATCGCCACAGGATGCTGCGCAGTCGGCAGCCTAATCAGACAAGGATAGAAACCAATCTTGTCATTTTATTGTATAACTTTTACTTAGAAAAGATGGCGGTGGCGACGGATAGTAACCGTTAATCATAATGACTGGCAGCCCTCGGTGTAATCGTGGATTAGCAGAGAATACTTTTTACAAGGTAAGAAGATTAATGTTCATATACTTTAAAAGTAAGTGTAATTAGAAAGATATCAAATATCGCATTATGGAGAAAGTACGCGTCTAACCGTTGGTAACCATGGAGACAGTGACACATCTCATGTAGCCTAGCAAAAACCTGGCTAGCATGTCGTCTTCTGTACGTTTTAAAGGCTCCAATGTACCTTGGAAACGGTGTAAGGAGAAACGGTGTTTATGACACAGTGATGCAAACATGTGGTGTAAATTCAGGCAAAGTTGGTAATTTGATCAACACGTCAGGAGGGAGGACATATAGGTCAGTTTCCAAGCTAGCTGTTTGCAACTATTGTAAATAGTTGCAAACAGCCCTAACCAGGTGTGTTACGTTCACAGAGAAATCAGTTTGATTCGAACAAGAAGAAACTATGAATAAACTGGCAAAAACAACTTTGGAAAACAATTTCAGTCGCTCTGTTCAATTCTCCCGTCCTTCACTCCAGACATCCATCATGGCGCCTCGAATGATTAAGTGACGTATTTGCAAAGGATCAATATGGTAACTAAGCTGATTTAAGATTTCCCTGTTCAGAAATCTTCCCATTGACAAGTGAGAAGCTTGTCAATGAGATTACACTCTGACTTCTCTCAGCTTTGTGTTGGTCCAGTTAGGAGAGCTGCACCAAGGAGCTCGTCCTTTGTCTGCAGAGATTTCTGGACGTTTTGCCAGAAAACTCACATTAATGTGGTCTTTGACACAATTTGTGTTGACTTTAACACATCTGTTTAATGGGCAAACCCAGATTCTGTTCAGTACCCATCCTGGATGTCAAACTCGAGGCGTGGGGGCCAAATCTGGCCCACCACAGCTTCGTATGTGACCCCAACAGTTGTGTGCCTTAATATTAAAGAAGGTTTTATCTTACTGCCAAATCACTCCTCCAATTTTTGTGATTCCACAACCATGAAAATTTACACAAATCCCCAGATACTCACATTTTTTTTGCACTGATGCATTACTGTCAGTTCATTGTGCATTTTCTACAAAAAATTTGGAAAATGTCAGGTTTGTTGGGTTTGAAGTACTGCAGGTGGCAGTACTTCATACCGCTTTGCCATAAGTGTAAATATTTCAAAGTTCAACCACAAATTAGCTAAATAAATAAACCTTTTATTATTTGTGACAGGTGTGGCAGTCTCGGACTCTTCCAGGACTTTAAATTTCTAAAGTTTGAAAAATGTTTAATGTTTATCTCCTTACACTGTAAATAAAACAGAAGAGTCACATTTTGTTTCATATTGTTGTATAGCAGATAATTTTTTTTTTCTCAGCGATCCGGATTTCTCTTAGAAATCTGTCAGGACTGTCAAAAAAGTGTTTTGAATTTAAAACATTAAGATGCAAATTCTGTAAACTTCATTGTTCTGTCTGCGGTTTTCTGTTTATTGTATTTGTTCCTCTTCACATGAATGAGGTAAAAATTCAAACTAAACCTATCAGTTTGTATAAAGAGAAATAAAGATGAAATACACATATTTACCCATCTTACTTCAAAATAAACTTCACTCTAAAGTAGACATCTGGATCATTGAAAATGTGTGATTTGTTGTCTTATAACTTTTGGGGACAAACCTCCCTCTTATATCCCACATTAGATGATATATAAAAAAGCTACAAAACAATTGAAAATATTTGATTGAAAGTAACAGACAGCCAGTAGAAATTATTCACATTGTCTTATTTAATTTTCCTGAAAATGTGGAGCGAACAGTTTACATATTTACATTGCAGTAAATAAACCAGACACTAGAGGGCGCTGTTGAACCTTCAGGAAGAACTAAGAAAAGACAAATTCATATTTTCTATGCATTATAATTGTTTTTAAATTTAACAGCATTCGTATCAAAATGAATTTTGTTTAATAAAAATTACTTTTTACAGAAGCAAACATTATTAGCTGTGGTTTATGTGAATTACTTAATAAATATCCATGACCCAAATCATTTATGAAAATGCACTAAAGGCTGTTTATTCTAGAGTCAGACAGTTTTCTCTCTACCTTTATTTTCTACCTTAGACAATCAAAATTACCTTTATTGACAAACATATAATTTCTGAAACCTAATGTAAGTAAAACATTAACACAAAGATCTTAACTAAAAGGCATCATTAAAGAAAATGGTTCTCATAATTAACTAATAGATCCAGGTGAAAATAGCTTTGAATAACTACAAATTTCATATTTTATGAGTGTGCAGTGACATTAAAGTAAGTATTCTGCGTTAAATTAATGATACTCTGAAGAGTCTTTATCAGAAAGATAAAGTAGATTTAAGTAAAACTTTTGCCATTTCCCGGTTGGAGTTTAGATAAATCAGAAAGTTTTTTTTTCCTGAATATTAATTTTAACTTGTGGCTTTTTCATACAAAGCCTCCAAAAGCAAAGTGACTTTCCTCTCCTCCCTTTTCTTGATTTTATGCTGCAAACTTTCACAAAAAACTTCCATTTGGCTGCTTCTTTCAGCGTCCTGCCAGTTCCGGTTCAGCGATAGCGCCCCCTGCCTGTAGAGCTCTCTGGACGTTCTTCCAGAAAACTCCCGGATGTTGTGCAGCCTGAGGCCAGCTCAGGTAGGTGTGTTTCTTCACCACCTTCCTCATCAGGTAATATGGAGACAGATGATGAGCAGGAATCTCCTCCAGAAACAGCAGAATCAGAACATCTTTCTTCTCATCAAACAGGCGAAAGCTGCAACCAGACAGAAGAAAAACTGAAGACAAATTATTCACTCAACGGAGTACATAACTCAGCTTTTATGCTTTCTTATAATGTAAGACCTGCATACAAAATACATGCTACAGATATTTTTCCAAATTATTACTGTTAAATAGAAAGCTTTTCAGCAGCTGTGAAAACGTAATTTATCCTTTTGCCTTTGGTCACATATGTTTCAGATCATCGGATAAATTTAATTATTAGACAAAGATCACCTGAGAAAATGCTGCCCTCCACTTTGCAGTAAAGATTATCTTAAGATTTGCCATCATTGGAGGTTAATTTTTATCTTATGTTCCGTATTGTACAGTTTAGTTTGAGAAAAGTTTGAAGGTATTTACAGCAGAGATTAAATTATTCTCTGATAAAGTGTTATCAGATTACATCTGCTTGCCTGTTAATCTCATTATATCTGCCTTCTTCTTTTAGTAACCAAAAACTTTGCTCAGTAGTCATAACATGGCAATCATTTCAGAAACATGGCCCACAATGCAATGCTTATTTTTTTTCTCTACCTGTCTGAATAATATCTAATCTCTTATCCTCACCTGGCCATTTGAAACTCGTTTGAGCACCATTCGCTCTGCAGGTAGCTGCGGCTGATCACACAGATGGTTTTCCTGCTGCAGTAAATGGCATCAGTGATGTTCTCTATGATGGGTTTACCTGTGGGTATGAAACTGCAGTAAATTAGCTGTGTTTTGAAGAGACACTCACCCAAAAAGGCCTGTTTGTTTAAATATCAATTTAAAATGTTTTCAGGATATTTTCAAGCTACCCAACTGTAAATTGTAAAATGTCAATTTTATTTTTATTTAAAGCATTTTTTTAAATGAATATTTACTTATTTGCTAAAACTGTCAGTGTTGTGACAGTATAATATGAAAAAGAAAACAAAATTAGATTTTTTGTTTTCAGATAGTGGAGTACAAAAGGCTTTAAAAAGAGCTTTCTTTACCTATTATGAACACATACAATTTTTTTTGACAGCATATTAGCTTGCATCAAACAATACTATCTATATATTTTTATTATGACGCTGGGGAAAAAACATTTCCCCCTTTTGAAGATCAATAAATTATTAGCTTGTCTGAACTTATTTTATGTGCATACACAAGGGAGATTGACATCGCTAAGATCCTCCTCCTGTCTCTGATTGGTTGTTCTAACCAAGCTTTGTATTTGTAGTTAGCACAGATTTATTTCAGATTACCTATCTCATGTTGTAGTATCATACGTACTCCAGGTTTAAATCTTCTACGTTACGTCTAATAAGTTTGTAACACAAACTGAAGAAGAATTGATTTTACCTGGTTGGAAGTCTCTGTGGTGCAGGCAGAGTCTCCAGCCCTGCTGTCCCTCCAACACTGGAATCATCTCTCTGTAAACCCAGTCCTCATCATGCACGTTATAGGACACAAAGGCATCAAACTGATGACCATCATTCTTCTTCTTCCGTTTGGTGTCGTAGAGAAAGGCCAGGAAGAGGTGGAATGCATAGACTAGATGCTGCCTTAGGAAGTGGTAAACCAAGGATGTGAGGAGAGTTAGAATGACTAAACAAGTGGTGGAAATAAAGCAGAGAAAGTTGACGTTGTTAAAGCAGGACTGTGTATGGAAATCTAGTAGCAAGGTTCCTTCTTTGCTGACAGGAAAGGAACATTGATATTGAAAAGCGTCTACCACCTGTGTCTGCTTGTTGGTCTTCACCCACTGGATGAAACCTGCATTTGAGCATTCACAGGTGAACAAGTTGAAGCTCAGGTCTAAGTATGTTAGAGATGGAAGAGCTTCCCAAACAGCCTCATTGATCATAATAATTTTATTGTCTGTCAGTTTCAGATATTTGAGAGCAGAAAGGTTGGCCTGCAGCAAAAAGTCCATAGATCTCAGCATTGAGTTGGTAAGATCCAGTCTCTGCAGGTTTGGGATTGGTCGAAACAGTTCAGGTTTTAGATCGGACATGTCAGTGTTTGTTAATGTCAGGCTGCTGAGATGGGTGTTGAACTGAAATGTATCTACATCTGGAGCTACCTCAAACACATCCACAGCTTCGAATGCTTCAAGATGTTCCATAGCTTGAAGCATTTTCTTTAGGTTGTTATGACAGGGGAGGTCTTTGCAGCAGATCACTGTGAGAGATTTTAACAACTTTAAATCATTTAAGCCACCATGTTTGTTTTGATATGTATTTTTAAAAGTGAAACCTTTTCCAAAGTAAACGGTAAGACTTTCCAAGCGCTGCAATCCTTGAAGTTCAGGTTTATACCCAAGTGGGAATGAGACATTTAGGTCCACCAAGTTTCTCAATTCTGGAAATGTTTCAATCAATATTATATCATCACTTACTATATTTAAATGTCTTAGGGACTGTAAACCCTCAAAAGTATTTGAAGATAATATTTCATTTATATCATTTTCACTCATGTCCAAGAACTCAAGCTTATGCAGGGCGACTTTAAATGTGTCTCCAAAAGCTCTCAGTTTATTGTAACCCAGATCTAAATGCTTTAGCTCAGTAAGATGCTCTAAAACGCATCTCTCCAGACTTGGAATCTGGTTTGTGTTCAGATTAAGCTCCACGAGATGGGTTGTGTTCTCAAAATCCTCACATTCCAACTTTGAGATAAAATTGTTACCCAAGTGCAAGATCTTAAGGAAGGCGAGGCTCCTAATGTCGTATGAAACTCTAGTGAGCTTGTTGTCACTCATATTTAGGACCTGCAGCATCTTCATCGATTGTATTGAGCCATTTGTCAGTTCATTTAAATTAGTGTCCTGGAGGTAAAGCTCTGTGAGCTGAGAGCAAGGTGCAAGTTTCGAAGTCACGTTATTCATATTGTTGTAGAACAAATCCAGCCTCCTCAGTGATTGAATTTTGCAGACAATAGTTAACAGTCCTCTCTTTATCCAACTGAGCACCATATTTACTTTAAAATGTCTCAGTGAGATGAGATTCTGCATGACGTTTTGGACCCCTTTAAAGGAAAGTACGTCCTCCTCAACATAAAACTGAGTTATGTTCTCTAGTAACATTTTGTCAGATATGTCCCATTTTAGTTTGGTTCCTTGTGAACATGTTGAAAGTTCTACCACCTGAAGGTAAGGGAAGATAGGTGATGTGATGCTGAACTTTCTCAGAGAGTCACCAGAAATAAACAGCTGCTGTAAACTTGAGGATTTGTTCAGCAGGAAGTTTTTGCTCTGAAAGGACGACAGATCGTTACATCTAAGGCTGAGCGTCTGTATCTGTAGGAGCTGAAAGATGGGCTGAATGTCAGCAGTATTTTTTAGCACATTATGATCCAAGTTCAAAACTTTTAAGCTAGTCAGGACCCGAAAGGCAGAGCCATGAATGAAACAAATACCATTATAGCTTAAATCAAGCGTGGTGAGATTAGACAGACCCTGGAACATGTTTGCAGTCAGGGTGTAGAGGTTGTTGTTTCTCATCGTAAGTGTTTCCAATGAAACCAAATCATTGAAACATCCATCATCCACAGAAGTGATGCTATTTTTCCTCAGTCCCAGATATCTCAGCCTCGACATGCCATGAAAATCATCTTTAATTGACGGAATGTTGTTGCGCCTGAGCTCAATAGAAACGGCCTCTTTGGGAATGTCGTCAGGGATGGAAACAAGGTTCCTGTTCACACAGTCCACAGAAACCCCAGCGGACGGGTTGTCCTCATAAAGTATTGAACAGTTTTTCAGTGAATACGTCAGAGAGAGATTAATGTGAAGAAGGAGAAAGAAAAGTCTCATGATGAAATTTGAAGGCAAAGCCATGCTTGTTCAGTTTATGAGTTTGTTACGGAGATCATCTGTGGAGCACAATAAACAATACATTTTTCATTAATAATTGCAGTAATTGCAACATTTTCAGCGGTTGTGGTTCTCTTTCACAGCGCACAAAGTAAAACGAACCGAACTAATGAAAAAGCTGTTCCCCTCTTCACCTGTGGTGGCGCTGCACCACAAGACACTGAAGGAAACAACATGCAAACCTCTGAAGAAAACACTGAACGCAACTTTCTCTTTTGCAAAATGTAAACAAAAATGGAATAGTGTCAGATTTTAGTGGTTGTACAATTTATTTTTTATCTTTGCTAAAAGACCAACAGTCATTTCTCCCTCTAACATGTTTGTTTTGGATGCATTTACCCATAATGCCCTGCGCTGCAGTCTGCTTCCTGCTTTTGGAGCGGTCTCAGGCCCGCTTGTGATTTTTAGGCGGACCAGAGTTTATTTATTTATTTATTTATTTATTTATTTGTCCGCATCAAGTTTGATTGTGCAGACTAACAAACTAGACTTTTTCTTTTTTAAACCATTTTATCACATTTTTATAACGTATTTGTTTATTAATGCCAACAAAATAGTAAACAAAACAAATAATTATCCTGACAATACAAACAATATTATTTTTTCCCAAAAGATCATTGACTGGATTTTATCATGAGAACCATTTGTCAGAATGAAATTTTTTATGACAAATTTGCCTAAGAACTAGACTTTATAGGCAAAGAACTAAAGTTTGATAGAAGCCGATTAAACAGGGCTGATGTGAAAGACTGGAATTAACCTAGAGAAATTTTATTTGACTTTAAATTTGGAAATATAAATATGTTTTCCTGTCTTTAAAATATCATTGTGAAGCTTGTATAGAAGTTATCAAAGCCTGAAGGTTAAAAAAATGTGAAACACATTTTATGTGTAACTTTATGACATTAATAGGGATGTTTAAACATTTTATGACACATATGTCCAAAATAAATATCTGATGATTTAATTGTCAAAGAGTTTTCCTACTAACAGTAAATATCATTACATAAGTACATAATGGCGCAATGATCCTGCACATATCTAAATGACAAACTTGAATTTCATTAAAAGATAAATGTTTTATTTTCATGAAAACATGGGAAATTAATAAAACCTTTTTTATATTTATCAGTTGGTATGAGATTAATAAATGTATTCGATACTCACTTATTGTCATCAGATGTTCATGTTCAGTCTCTAGAACTAAAATAGAGAAATGAGGACTGAAAGGATGATTCTTCTATCTCACTTGAGACTTCCTCAAATTAAAAAAAGAAAACACAAGGCATGTGACACATTTTGGCTTCATTAAAATACTTTAAACACTGAAGGTGTCCAAATAGCCTCAAGCCATCTTGTTATAATTAATTTAAATGATTTGTCATTAAGAATTAAATATAGATTTAAATATAGATGATTTTACAAATAATGCAGATTTCTTTTAAAATTATAATATCTGGAAGTATTTATCGTGGTGTACATTATTAGAGGTCAAACTACAGATATTAAAAATATCTTCAGGATAAGTAGACGTGAGGTTGTTAATTTTCTTTATTGGTAACATGCACCGACAAAACGATCCCCATCTGGATTTTGACCTTTTCCTTATTATGTATTGGTTTAGTTCCTTCTTTCAGATGCACTGTTGTCTTTTCTCAAAAAAAGTTTACTGAAGTGAAAGGGGTGTGTGGCAACACAACATAATAAAAATAAAGTAAAAAAATGTGGCCAGAGGAGGTTAACTTGTGGTACTTCTGCAAGGAAGTAATAGGTTCAAGCACAAAAAAAAAAGATGTATTGGAAGTTTTTAATTATTAAAACACCATTTCTGTGTTTTTAATTGGATGGATTTAATTATTCACATATTAAATTAAATAATACATCCAAGTCAATTCATTAAGTTGGTATGTTAAAGAAATGTAAATAAAGTGAGTTTGACCCACTTAATTCAATTACATTCACTTTTTTTTTTTTAACATTGGCTCCATCTCATGGAGGGGAGGTGTGCTAGGAGTCTAGAGAAAGAACAGAAATTGGCAGAGGACTCAAAAATTGTATCCAAGTAAGGCTGGCAACCTGAGTGAAGTTGGCTCCCCCAACTTCTTCAAATCAGACAAAATTGGTGTCAAACGTTTGTGCTACGTTTGTGCTGGTTTGTGCAGCAAAGATTTTTGTTTGTGCCGCTATCATTCTAAAGATATTAGAGGTAATATCTTCTAAAGATATTTCTAGAGGTCATCAAATGTCAACCAGCTCCCCCACCTTCTTCAAATCAGACAAAATGGGTGTCGATCAACTCGATTATATCAACTCAATTCATATTATTTGTTTTTATTCTTCTCTTCCAAATTAGTAAAAAGAAACCAGTGCATTTTGCTGTTGCTCTTTTTACTGTTTCCAAACATGTATAAAACTGTGATGCTAAAACTCACTTGTATCACCAACCATGATTTAAAAGTGGTGGTATTTATTTTTTTATAATGTGTAATTAATAATTACTTGAGCTTAAGTGTTTGCCTTAAAATTAAGCTAATAAAATGGCAACTGATAGAGCACTTTTAAATCTGTCAAGTGCAAAATGTGTAAATTGAAACTAACCAGTAAAATTAGTAAAACGTGAGTTTTGACTTCATGTTTGGTTCTGCTTTCTCTGCTCCACTGAGCTGTGACAGGAAGCAAAGAAGAGGGACAATGAGACCCCGGTTCCTTAAACAGTAACCACCAGTGCATCATTCTCAAGGGAATGATGCACTTCCCTTGAGAATGTGTTTTCCAATTCATGCATATTTGGAGGACAGAAAATTTAATGAGAGAGTAATAATAATAACAACAGATATCACTGTTTTCATTATTTTCATAACATAGTTATAATCTTGAAGACATTCAGTTCTGGACCTTCCCATTCAGCAACCTGTTTTGCATAAATGAGGCACCATTTATGCAAAACATAAATGATTTATGTTTTGCATTTCCAAAACATAAACATAAGCATGCATGTTTTGTGAGAGCATTTATTTATTTTTCTAAAGATTATTTATTGTGACTGAACATTAAACCCTTTTTCTGACCTCATTTTTATTCTTGGCACTGTAAGCTGGTGAAAATTGACAATGAGTTACATTTTTTTTCAAAAGTTACTTTTAGTTTACAAATATTTGCATTTTGTTGTGATTGTATTATTAGTATATACTGCTTTGTTTATGTGATTTGTATTTAATGTTCCATTTTAGTTAACATTTAAGTCATAAAACAAAAAAGTTACTTGAGTTTTTAACATTGTTCACCATTTGGATCTTTTTCATCTGAGTTACTATTTTCAATGTCCTCCAGGTCCGTCCAGCAAGCAGGTTGGTGTTTTCAGTGAGAGCGCCCCCTACCTGCAGAGCTCTGGACGTTCTGCCAGAAAACTCCTGGATGTTATGCAGCCTAAGGCCAGCTCAGGTAGGTGCGTTTCTTCACCAGCTTCCTCATGCGCTAGCATGGAGACAGGTGATGAGAAGGAATGTTTTCTAAAAAAACAGGATCAGCACATCCTTCTTCTCATCAAGCAGACGAAAGCTGCAACATTTCAGATTATATAGAAATTGTATTAGAATAATAACAATGTTTTAGTTTTGTTCAAAAAGGTTAGCTTATCAAAATGACAACATTTTCAAGTCTTTCTTGGATTGCTGGTGACAACAATAGTTTGGAAATCTTCTCATGATGACCAAATACCAAGTGAGCGGCATATATTGTATAGAAAGTCAAACCAATAAAATGGTTATTAGTATCCAGCAAGGGAGTATCGGTGGTGTTCCCGGTGGGCTGGTGTGGCCAAATAAACTCTAATTGTTCAGCTCCATGCCAGTTGGTGGCATTAGTGCACCAATTTGTTTGCTGACTGCCAATAATCACCAAAGAAGAAGAGGGAGAAGCGGAATCAGAAAATGGAGAAGGAAACAAAGGGAGCGCAAAATTTGAGAAAAGACAAAAGGCACACATGAGAAGAGAATGCCGCCAAATGTCAGAAAAAGAGAAATACATTTTCTGCTGATGCATCGTCCTACTGCAGTTTTCACATCTATGTCTGGAGGACAATATAACTATTAGGTAATGACATTAGTTTTCTGGCTCGCTAACCTTTATCACAATCCATTTAGGGGTAGTTTGACCATAAAAGCATCAGTTACACCAAATATTGTCTCAGGTATAAAAAAGTTTATAAGTAGCATTAAAAAAATGATTGTGCTTAGCCATTTATCCCCACTGCTGTTTTTCAGTTGGGTGAAGTGAACCACCTGATCTTATTGTCAAGGTAAATGCATTTTGGTGTTCAGTGAACTTAATTAATCATTGGCCAATTTATCACCTGGAAAAACACATATAGATTTGAAGGCTTAATGTAAAAGTTTACAGCATTAAAAATCGGAAATTACAAGATCAGTGGTGCTATGGGTTGATCTCAGATGGAACTTTTGCAACTTATGCTATTACATAATCTAATATTTTCATTCATTTTTATTTTTATTCAATTCTTCTTTTTTCAGGTAAACAACATATTTAATATTTTTCCACTAAGCTCTAGGTCCGTGCGTTATCTGACAAGCTGCATTAGTGCTAAAGACTAAATTTGTCCAAGCATCAAATCTCACAGGATTGTGTTGCTGCTCTCTGATATGTCTAGTCAACCTTCCACTTTCTGTTGCCAATTTCATTTTTTACCGCTTTCTGTTTAAAAAGACTTAAAAGCAACACTCCACTGCCACCTGGCCATCTGGATCTCTCTGGAGCTCCACTCGCTCTGCAGGTATTGTCGGCTGATCACACAGATGGTCTTCCTGCTCCCATAAATAGCATCAGTGATGTTCTCCATTACGGGTTTACCTGTACACAAAATATATGTGTTTTATTAATTCTCTGCATTGTTGCTGAGTTTTGATGAAGACCTAAGGCTTCGAAAAAGAAAATATGCAATTGTAATAAGAAAAGGAAAATGTAATTTGTTAAACAAATCAGATATAGTGGAATCCTTTTGATTTATTTATTTTTAATATGATGACAGCCCCTTGTAATTAAATACACTTAAACCGCTCAGTTATTTTCACAATTAAAGGTACTTCAAGCCCTTTGTTAGAGCGGATGTACACAGACTTCCTGAATATTCCTCAACATTCCTTAAACTTTTGTTCTGAAGTTAACATGAAATGAGAAGTAGGCAGGTTGTGTTAAAAAATGTCTCGCAAGCTTAACAACTTCCAGGAATCCTTCAGAGAACCAATAGTCCTTCAAATGCCAAAATTAAAGCTGGATGCTTTTGGTTGTACATCATGTTTTAGGTTTTAAAACCTAAAAGAAATAATGAAATTTTTAGATGAGGGAGCCTGAATTTGTTGAGATCTTTGAGAAGAGTCCTTATGTCACTCGCTTGTAAACAACTTGAAAAGTTGCTAGGAAAAATGCTAGAAATGCAAAACTGGAAGAATAGAGGATCCTTGAATTCATCAGGACTGTGCCACTTGAGATATATAAGTGCTGCTTGAAAATAAAAAAAAAAGATCTTCAGTTCTGTGTGAAAGTTTCCACAGTCACTCCACAGACACTCAACACTCGAGTGAGTAGAGAAAGGCTGATTTCAGATGCAGAAAAAGGCTGCAGATGCTCTTTGTAGCACTCTCTATTTAACATCAAAACATGGAAATTCACTTGCAATTTTTACATTTTTTACAGTTGGTTCAAGTTTTTAAATAGCTGAAAAGAAACTAGATAAAATAATTTCACAACAATTAGATGGTAATTGATTTAATTTTTATTTTTTCCATTTACTGTTATAAATAAAGTGACCTGCATGTGCAGAAGAAGAACTTTGACATCACATAGCAGTGTTTATGAAAGCTATAATTGATGGTGCCTTTTATTCATCAATGGGAGCCAATGAGCCAGAAAGGCTACATTCCCAACTTACATCCAACTTCTTCACAGCAGTCTGAATAGCCTGATTGAAATCTTTTCACCCAAGATCTGTGCCTCTTCTAATTTACTAATTTGGATACGATTGTTTTCAATGCATCTGCAGTATGAATGTTCATTTTAGTCAACTTTTATGTCATTAACGTGAGACATCGTCATAATTCTGTAACAGAAAAAGCTAGATGGGGTAAAACTGGTCAGAAACAGTGGCCAAAAATTATGAACTCCTGAGACAAGTCTTATTGGTGAAGGGCATCATCTCTCAATCTCTTTGCTTTGACTACACATCTAAACAGACTCCTCTACAGACGTTGCAGTCGATGGTCCACAAAATGCCGTTTCTATTATTTATGCTTTCTATTTACTATCTTCTTTCATCTTGTTATGATCTTGTGAGGATACTGCTGAATAAACTTGAAAATTGATCCATAAACGGCTCCATCCATACACAGTGAAGTCTATATTCCTGTTCCGCAAGTGCAGGTTGTACAGGAGTCTCACTGCAGTCGGGTTTAATTAGTAGTATGAATGATCATGCAGAAAAAAAGAAATCTTTAATAAATCGGAATTGAGCATCAAAACTTACTGTGCACTAAAAAAACTCAAAATCTTTTTTGGTCTACTGACAAGAAATGATGTGAAGTTTTGATAGACTTTACAAAGATGGTGCAAAAACTCAAAAGGGGGAAGAAACAAAAAAAGCTTCACACTCAGTAATTTATGACTGGTGGATTTTTACATAGTAAAGAAAATTACCCCAAGAATGGAGCCTTGAGGAACCTCTTACGTTCCTCTGCTTGTTGAATCGTAATTTCTGTGCATGAAACTTTCTGCAGTTGTACTAAGTCTGGATATGTTGTTAAGTTTCTTATCCGAGGAAATGGGAAGTAAAGGCGTCAAAGATGACTTGGAGACTTAAAAAGCATTTATATTTATAACAAGAAATTATATAGAGTTGTGATTTATGTTTCTGCAAACACGGTGTGAAAGTAGAAATGGAAAAAGTTGTGTTTTAAAATGTTAAATGCAATTTGTTCTTATGTTCAAAACAGTTTCAGCAGCAGTAAATAATATTAACTCTATTAAACTAAACATCCGAAGAGATCAAAAGGTTAACTGACATCCACCAATAACAGAGCAAACTTTTCTCAAACTTTTGCAGGCTGAGGAACACTTACCCCATTTAAAAACACTCAAACATGAAATTGCCCTCTCAATCTGAACAACCTGAAATGAAAACATTAGTGTCTTTAGTCATTGTTCCTCCTACTGTGGAGGGTAGCGATGTTTTGTAAAAGTGACTGGCCACAATAAAATCATGAATAACTCAGGGCATTTTGAGTTACTTACAGACCCTGAAGGTATGGATTCTAAGCTTCAAAAGACAGAAAACACATGGAGATCACTACAAGTGTTTTGTGAACTAATAATGGTTTAGAAGCATAACAAAAGAAAAACTTGAGTTGACAAAAACAAACATGTTCTTTTGGCCTGATATAGTTTTAATTGAGGTGTTAAGATGCAGCTAGCCAGCGTGGGGCGCAGTCCTCCTCAGAGCAGACCTAGCTCTGCATGCATGTGGCATGCTACGTATCACAATGATGTTCAAAAACAAGAGTTATGCAACTTTCCACTGGTATCTTGAGGCTTTCTTTTTAGTCTTAAGCCATTTGCCTGTGATTATTCTTCAACACAATGTTTTGCTAAGCTAACAGCAGCGTCACACTTTGAGCTAACGTCACGGCAGATAAATGGTTGTTTACATGCAGTTCCTAGCGGGCCACTAGTGGGCGCCCGCGGGCCACAGTTTGAGAAAGACTCCTATAGAGGTAATTTACCATGAAACATCCACTTCAAAGTTTGCTGATTTCTGATGAGGGATGCTACAATTGCTTTTTTTAGTACTTTGTCTGATTATCTTGTTTTTCACTCAAACAAAAAACTCTTCAGAAAATTGCCAATTTTCTAAGCAGCAAAACGGGAAGAATGTTTTGAAGTGAAGACCCTGAATGACTGTAAACAAATGGTTGATTCTGTGATGATGGAGCCACAGGTAGTTGAGCTGTAGCATCCTTGACCTGCCACAAAATGCTTGAAATGCAAAACAAAGAATGGAGGGTCCTTCACCGCATCAGAATCACACCGCTTAAGATATTTAAGAGCTGCTTGAGGTTAAAAAAGGGTTTTCAGGTCTTTGTGAAAGTTTCCATGGACACTCAACACTTCTGGGCAACAAAAGACTGTTTTTATATGCTGACAATAGGCAGGAATTTGCTTTCTATAAAAACAAGGCTTCAAGTTGAAGTTTTGTTACGAACATTTTGTGTTTTAGTTCCTTCATAACTTCTCAAAGGACTTGAATCAACAAACCAGACATAACATAACCTTCAAAAAAGTAAATTTTTACCTAATACCTCCACTTAAATACAGACACTGGCAGAGTTACAAAGTTTGGATTCTGAAGGAATCGTCCGATTTGTTTGCAGTTTGGTTCACAGGGAGACCAGTGAAGTTTACCAAAGTCTTTTTATGAACTGCTGCGTGTATAAGAAACACCAGGAGGCAGAACTTTGCAGCATCATGTGTTGATCAGTGCATCACCTTCAGTCAGAACAGATGGTGAAGATCATAAGATGGAGAAGACGCCTTGGAGACGTAATAAACAGCATTATCAGCAGCAACTGCTGGATATTTGCTCCATAATGCTGTGTGCAGTTTGATATACAACCTTTAGCATTTATTGTTTCAGTTTCACTTTAATCGAACTGAAGTGTTTAACCGCGGTTCTGCACACTTTTATGAGAAGTTGGTAAACACTGAAGAGAGTTTTGATTTAAAGGAATGAAATCAGTTTAATACAAAGCAGTAATAGATGTCTGAGTGGAAACTTTGAGGGTTAATATTAATATATTGTGTTGCATTTCTTTAATGATCTTGTTAAATTAAATCAATAATCTATTCCCTCTGATGTCTAAAGCTGCAGAGAAATGTAAAATTAGTTTCAGCAACTTTAGTTTTACTCACATCAACGTGTGGCAACCAGAGCACAATCCACCAGCGGGCTTTCTTTGCCCATACATTTAAAAAATGTTTTAGTCTTTAAAAAAAGTACAAAATTTAGATATTTTGTTCTCAGAATTTGACTTTTTCTGAGATAAAAATAAATTAATTAATTAAAATCAGAATTATTTCATTCTTTTTTGATGGCCCTAATGTTCTTCCGTACTAATTGAACAATGTACGTTTAAAAGTTTTGGAG
Source organism: Poeciliopsis turneri (assembly GCA_922788865.1). Classification (NCBI taxonomy): domain Eukaryota; kingdom Metazoa; phylum Chordata; class Actinopteri; order Cyprinodontiformes; family Poeciliidae; genus Poeciliopsis; species Poeciliopsis turneri. The sequence continues at coordinate 302,312 of CAKLNU010001072.1, read as the reverse complement.
TTCATATTTATTTTATTTTAATTTTTAGTCTTAGTTTACAACTTGATAATGATCCACCAACACAAAATCCAAATACTTATAATTATTTCCTTGATCCTTAAGCATTTGGTAGTTAGCATACGTAATAGTTTAACAACAAAACTACTTCCAGATTTTGAATTTAAAAAGCTTTTCCATAATATTATACTACTTTTCTGAGCTACTGAGATATGTCTACAAAGTTTAAAGACATCCCAAACAATAAGAAAACAGTTTTATAACATCTGGCATATGTCTAACAAAATCCATTATTATAGACATTGTTAATTTGCAGTGTTTGTTCATCAGAAATAATACATTTAGTTACCCAATAACTGAATCACAGATTTGATAATTTCTCAAATACTTTAAATTTATTAAACACCAAAGCATTCAGTTTGATTGCAAATTGTCCCAGATTTATTAAACAGCAAAGACTTGAAGGATTAAAAGATTAACCACCCTGGTGAAACATTCACTTCATGCTGGAAATCCATGATTTGTCCGTTTTCCATTTACACAGGCCGCCTTCTGCTCAAGGTTAGGCCAAGGATGGAGTCATCCTCCTCTGATCCGAACTGAATTTAATTGAACTTTGGGTGCGTATCAGTCTACCCAGACAGATATTCTCTCAACATTAAGTCTTCTTTGGCCTTAATCTCCTTTTCTCAGACCTCTTTCTCATAATCTCCGTCAGAAATAGAGCGGGATCTCTGCTCTCCCCCTTCACTCTGTCATGGAGTCATCTTCCGTTTTGGCCCACATTTCCTGTGTGTCCCTGGTTATCAGTTATCAATGAGGAGCACATTTCAGCATCCTCACCTTGTCAGCAGTCTGCTGCTGGCCTGCTGACACTAATAAAATCATTTTACTCAAATCCTCTTTGATTCTTGCAGCACAAATTCAGGAGCGCTGCACAGAAACCAGAGAGAAGCTGATTGAGTTACAGGCTTTTTTCCTCACAAACATTTCACACATAATCTACCAGCTCAATACATCACTGACTCCACTTATAGCCTGATTGATACCGTTTTCATTTTTGTATTCTTAGAATATAAATTATTTTCATTTTGAATTGAGGAAAAGGAGAAATCAGATCTGTTCCTGAAACGTTTCTTCTGCCTTTTCATATTTTATACGATGAAAAAAACCACGTAAATCTTTCCAAATATTTTTGTCTAGTTTGTAGTGCAAATATCTCAGAGCACTTGGAATAAGATAAAACTATCTTACAAGTAATGTTTGAGCAAAACATTAAATTTTTTTTTAAAAATTACTAGCTCCTCTGGCAAGTTATTTCTCTTATAACATTGGAAAAAAGTATTGTTATAAATGAAATAACATGCAAGTGGAAGTAGTAATTTTCTATCAATATTCAGGAATTATTTACTTAAAAGAAGCTTTTATATCTTACTGAAAAGTTATCAGTTTTGTCTTGAGTCAAGCTTACAAAGATATTTGCACTAGAAATTGGAACAAAATGAAAAAATCCCAAGATCTAAAAAATGTGAGATTGATTGTTTTTTTGTTTGTTTTTTTTTGTGTGTTTTTTTTTACACTTTTTTAAACTAAATATTTTAAGCTGCTTTTTTCCAGGAAATTTTTAGCTTTTCAAACTAAGAAAAAAATTTTTTATTGAAATTTTTTTGGCAATTTAACTTTGCAAGCTCAGAAATTCTTCTATAAAATCTCAAAATTTATTTTTTCCTTTTTGTGGAAATTTACTTTTTTTTTTTTTTTTTGTGGTCAAACTTTTAACTTGTTCGTGTTTCCTGAATGACAGTTTTGTGTAGAGGCCTGAAAGTGAAATCTGTGGTGACTCTTCAGTTTCTGCTCCCTGATCTTTTTTTGGCCTGTTGCTGAATAAACCTTTCATACGTTGAGAATGAACAGGTGAATATTTCCCGCTGCTGTTTTCTGCTGGTAACCACGGAAACGTGGGCCGTAAGGTTTCCAAAATGCAACTTGATCATCAGTATTATTGTCTTCACTGGTTCCAGGCTGAATAGCAGAACTGGTCCAACTCTCTCTCACAGAAAAAGTCTCTGCTTCCAGTTCACTTTCTGCATATATCATGCCTCATTTTCTGTTTTCATCCTCCTGGCCTGTGCTTTCATTTCTTATTTATCCTGTTTCTGCCTTTGATTTTGGTCCCCTTTGATTTCAGCATTAATCATGATGGACAGCAGACGCCGGAGCAGACGGAGGACCCCAGAGACGACGCAGGACTTGCTCTCCTCTCCTCAAGTGTTTGAGACGAACCCTCAGTTCAGGCAGGCCAAGCTCAGCCCACAAATCCGTCCTGCACTGAAGGTATTCACATTCCCTGAAGTTTTCACAGTTTGTTGCACAGCGATCGCATAAACTTCAATTTATTCTTCTGGGACCTCATGTGATAAACCAACACAATGTAGCTCATGTGGTAACTGTGAAGTGGGAGGAAAAGGATTCATGGTTTAGAGTTAAAACAATATCACAGGAAGAAGAAAGACAGCAGCAAAGCTAACAAAACATGGATAAAGGAAACGTTATCCATGGGAGATTTTGTTGACGGCAGGACGAGTAGCTTTGCAAATCTGAACTTTCTCTGAAAAAGATCAAATTCGATTTTGAAACTACATGCAGAAAGATGCATGGAAGAAAACCAACAATAGTTTGTTTCTTCATGTTTTGTTTCGCAGTGGAATATTTGTTGTGTAACGCCCGACCCCGTTAGGGAGAAGGGTGACGGAAAATGGATGGATGGATGGATATTTGTTGTGTATTTATATTTTTAAATTATTCTCAGGCCTGTTTTTCTGTTCCATGTTTTTCCACTAGTCTACTCTGTTCCAGTGTAGTTACATTTACTTAAGTCATTTTTTGGAAAATCTGACTTTTAGGAATATTTTACTACACTGTACTTTTGATTTTTATTTTAGTAATTTTATTGTGAAGAATTTCTGCTCTTACTTGAGTAAAAGTTCTGGATTTTCTACCCACTGAATGAAAAACAAAAGCAAACATGTTTTAATCAAAAATTGACCAGACACAGACACTGCTGCAATTTTTTATTGAACGAAACTGATTTGGAAAAAACAAACAAAACAAAAAAAAATCAAAAACTTTTGCCCGCTTTTATTTTTTGTTATATAAATTATTGTCATTTTGGTCTTTAAAATACCAAAATTAATCTTAGATAATTGGTCATTTTATCAGTTATTGAGTAGTTGAGTGTTACCAAATAGTTTGTTACTCTTACCCAAGTAATTTCTTGGATGGCTATTTCTTACTTTTATATGAGTGAAAATGTGTGCTACTCTTACTTGAATATTGTAGTCTCCTCTGGACTTCCTCTACTTTCGCTCTTTTGAGAACAAAGTTAAAAGTGCTTGTAATCCTGACTTTGATATTATTTCTCTCCAAACACAGAAGTAAAACCATAAAATACCTACACCGGTTTGTGTTTATGAAGGATTTAGTGGTAAACGTAAACCTAACATCTCGTTGCATCATACAGAAAAGACCAACTGGTGCGACTCAAATCACAAGAAGCAGCTATGTGGCTCTCAGAGGAGAAACGTTTCCTTTATCCTTGCCCCAAAAATTCGGCGGGTGTAGCAAATGCAGTCTCCTTCCAGAGCTGTCTGCAAACTGCTTGATCCATTCCCACTAGATTTTAAGGTTCTCCTTTTCTTACTGGTCTTCAGAAAGCATTAGGCTCTCACAAAGGCTGGAGCAGAAAGAGTTGGTTGGGATTTTCTGAGGCTCAGGCCCCACGAAGCCCTGAGCTGCTCAGTTGGAAGTATGTTGGATCACTGAAAGAAGCCAGAAATGATTGTAAACATGTCCAAAGAAACCACAAAGTTACAAAACAGTACATTTACAGTCTAAAAGGCTTTGAAAATGGAAACGAATTAGATTGGTATTTTAGAAGCAGCAGGAAGGAAGCTTGAAAATGAAATGGGAAATTTTCTGTCTGCAGTGGTCAAACTGCTGGGAGTATTATTTCCAAAAACACAAACATGTTGGACACATTGTGGTCACTTCTGTTACAGCAAGAAAAAAAAAAACAGCTTTTAGCAAGTCAAAATAACTGGAAACACAGACTGTGTCCAAAAAAACAAACCACAGCATCTGATTGAAAACAATAAATTTATTTTGCTGCAAAGGACAGATGAAATAGAATCATTTCTTCCTATTTTGGTCACAGTTAGCAGGAAAACGAACCGGTAGCTGCGGATGCACCTGCATCCATCAAGGCAGGTGATAAACTAACCCATCAGGAATCAAAACTGCAGCGGGTTTGAACGGGATCAGTGCAAGGTTCAGAGTTGTACTAAACAATAAAACCTCACTGCAGACGCCCCAAAGCTGCACCGGGCGAGGAGAAGTGGTCTGCACTGGTGGCAAGTTGTAGATTATTTTATTAAGTAGTTTAAATAGTTAGAATAATGTATTCTTGCCTGCTTTCTGGCTGCTAGCGCACCGTGATGTCGACTGATGATCCCTCTAACTGTAGCATTACTTTCCCCCCATCAGTCGTTTTTATTAAAACTTATGTGGATCTTTTTAAAACTTTTGAAGACCTTTGACTTTCCTGCTGTGGCTGCTTTGTACCTACACTAACCTTTGTCAATAAAGGTCGTTTCTCCTTCCTCTTCCATACTGATGCACCTTTTTTATTTTCTGGGCGTTTCTGTGGGGATTCTCCAAACACCGCTGTAGATTTTCGGCTCCTCCTCCCAGAAAGACGGATTGCTTCCTTTGCGTCAAGCCGCCGACCTTTCTGTGATGTATGGGGTCATTGGATCTTCTGCTCTTTCCTTCAGATTTATGAGGCCATCTGCAATAAAATCTTCATGACCTATTCAAGAAGCAGAAATCTGCAGCTTTTGGGAGGTCGGCCAGCAGGTTAATTTCTATGAGGTGAGCAGAAAAACAACAATGACCTTACAGGGATTTTGGCTCATGTGACTTTTCTCTTCAGTCACACTCGTCGTCCAACATGATTCGAAAACTTGACGGCTTCAATTTTTCAGCAAGAGTAAATGTTTGTTTTTAACCAGTTATTGTTTTTTTTTTTTTTAAATACTCGTATCGGCTGAATTTACAGCATCCATCCATCCATCCATTTTCCGTCACCCTTCTCCCTAACGGGGTCGGGAGTTGCTGGTGCCTATCTCCAGCTGCGTTCCGGGCGAGAGGCGGGGTACACCCTGGACAGGTCGCCAGTCTGTCGCAGGGCAACACAGAGACACAAACAGGACAAACAACCACGCACACACACACACACACACACTCACACCTAGGGAGAATTTGGGAAGGCCAATTAACCTGACAGTCATGTTTTTGGACTGTGGGAGGAAGCCGGAGAACCCGGAGAGAACCCACGCATGCACAGGGAGAACATGCAAACTCCATGCAGAAAGACCCAGGACCTTCTTGCTGCAAGGCAACAGCGCTACCCACTGCGCCACTGTGCAGCCAATTTACAGCATGTAAAGTGTAAATATTTCATAGTCATAATTGAAGTCAGTGCCACCTTTATTATTATGCTGTTTGGGTTTTATGAGCATCTCTGATTTTGCAGTAGTAAAAAAAGTAGTCGTAAATTTGATAGTTTTATTTTTGTAGGTAAAAACTATAAAACATTAATTACTATCACCATCTACTGTAGTAAGATTTGTTGGAGTATAATACTTATTGACTAATTAAATTGTTTTTAAATAAGTGTTGCCCACTAAAATGTTCTGCCTCTCTCCCTTTTTATTTGAGTAACAAATGTTGCAGATTATAAAACAGTTTTCAGTGTGAGTCAAAGATAATCTGAGATTCAAATAATTTAATTAAGTACAAAAAATGTTCGAACCAACTTGGGCTAATGTAAAGTAGTAATTTCCCTGGAAGCCTAATAACAGATTGTGCCCAACTTTGTAATAACCGTTAATAATTTTTTTTCCATTTTGGTGGAAAAATTTCACAGTTTTACTGACAGGATTGATTAACTCGTGGTTTTCAAACAGGAACAGCCAGATTATAATCCAGATTTAAGCACAAAATCTACGTTTATTTATTTGTTTTATTCATTTTGAAGAAAATACGTTGTTCTTCAGATAGCAGTCTTATTCCTTTACCCATAGTACAATTGAGTTTTAGAACTCCACCTGGTGGTGGAAGGTTGTTTAGCTCTTCAATAAGGAAGTGAAATCGTCTCATTAGCAATAATATGTTTGTCTGTATTCTGTTTTTATTTTTACTAAAATGCTGTGACATTAAGTCCAGATGTAACTGGACTTAAACCCTCCGGTTTCCCACATGTTTCATCTTCTCCTGGGAATTTTCTCCATGTTTCCCATTAATGGTTCCCAGTTGGTCGCTGGTGTCCCACAGCCTCGTAAATGACTTTTTAACCCTTTTCAGACGGATTGATCTCATTTCCCTGGAAGATCTGGTCTTACTTTCTGAGGAGAAAAAAGTGTGGACTTCTCTGTTTCGGCTGCTGTTCCTGGATTAAGTAAAATCAGGGACTGACAAATGCAGAAACAGAAAATACTTTTCCACAGAAGCATAGGTCTCACACAGTAAGGAAGCATCGCGTTTCTTCATCTTCAAAAATGTCACACATCAATCTATCAACTATGTATCACATTTCAGAAACAAAGTGCTTTACACCATGAAAACAAGAAAAGACCATAAACACATTATACAGTCAACAATTGTGAAACCAGGCATTACATTTTGTCACATGCCATCAATAAAATCACCAATACATGTGAAAATTTGTTGGTCAATATTCCATTTATTACGGTTTAACAAAACGACGCTAAACAGATTTCGGATTTTAGCCTAGACTTAAAGAACATTCACTTCTTTTGTTCTCATTACTGAAGTTTATTATTCAATCAAGTTTGTGTTTCAGCAACATGGCATTCAAAGGGCTTTGCATCTTAAAAACACAAAAGTGAAACACAACAAATGCCGTCATCACAATCATGATAAACATCAAATATGTTGTTTAATGTTCCATTTATTGTGGCTCAAAAAGCGACTCTAAACAGTATAAATTTAAAGGAAGTCAGAGTTTTGACTGTTTTGCAGTTTCCTGGAAGTTTGTTCCAGATTTGTGGTGCATAGAAGCTGAATGCTGCTTCTCCATGTTTGGTTCTGGTTGTGGGGATGCAGAGCAGAACCTGAGCGTTCTGGAAAGGTGATACATCAACAGCAACATGACATGTTTCACTGTGATCCAGCTGAGCAGAATTATGTTTACACATCTGAAACGTTAATTAATATACTGGGTGGTTTTATCAAAGGATAAATTCAGTCAAATAGTCCATTTGCTGAAGCTTTGGGTTTAAATTTAGTTGGAAAATCTTCTGCTTTTTCCACCAGGTGTTTCCCTCTCCACCAGTCAGGTCTCTGTTCTTTAAATCTCTTTTACTCTCTTTCCTTCATCAAAGGTCCCAGTCTGCAGACTCCATCTTTGCTGCCCCGTCCATTTTTCTCGTAACTCTTCCATCAAAATCCAATCAGCTACCAGATGTTTTAAATTCATCTTCATACCTCAACACATTTTTTCTGCTGACTATGGATCATTGTCTGCCGCTTACTTTTAAATTAAGATTGTTTGTTGCAATTGATCTTGGCTTTCCAGTGGTTTGTTCAAACACAGCCATGGCAGTAACATGTTGAAACATCAATAATTTGGTCATGAATATGTATGGAGCTGTGATCCAACAGCGTCCTCAATCCAGATTCCTGCAGCTTCATCAGAGGTGAAGATTAAAGGCTTTGGGTTCGTCTCTGCACACCTGAGCTTCATTCTTCAGCAACAGCAGCGGCTAATCACAAATCCTTTATGAGACCCAGGATGGAAATGTGGAGGTGTGCTCTGGAATCTGAATGTCGCTGATTAGTTCCTGGAGAAAATGATTTTTAAGAGTCTTGCTGCTGCTTGTCCTCACCTGAGTGAGGAGTGGAGAAACTCTCGAAAGAAATGGGACTGCAAATAGCTGAGATTTGGCTTTGTGGGTGTGAAAGAAAAATCACACAAGAAAGCATCAGATTAACCAACTAGAATAACACTTCTTTCTAAGTGCAACTATTTTGTCCTGTTTTGGTTCGTGCAACACATTTTTCAGACTTCATTTTGCAGCGTTAACCCAAAAGCTGTGAATGAGGTGACAGCAGTCTGGGTTTTTAGACTTTACTGGAGAGAAAAAAGGAGGGAGAGAGGGAAGGAGCCTTCTGCTACTGAATAATCCAATAAAATCCTGCAGACAGCTGCACAAAAAAATCATAGCGGAGAGCAGGAGAGGATCTGTAAAAGATGGAGAGCAGGAAGTCCTCAGTAAAAGCAAATAGGCCTTTTTATTGATCCTATGCAGGTGATCGCTGAGCTGGGAGGCTGAAACTGAGACACAAAGTCTCCCCGAACTCATTAAATTATTGGAAATACAGAGTGAAATTGATGCTGGAGCTTAAAGTTACAAGCAGAACAAAGGCAGAAGAACGCAGCTTTAAATTAAGAGGGAACAGAAACTTTCGCTAAAGCTAATGCAAGTTTTACTCGATGAGAGCAGCAGATGGTATTTTTATCAAAATGTTTCACCAACTTTAACATTTTCATACTTTGCCAATCACTCACAAACTGAAACATTTAATAGAAAAACAGTCTGCACAAAGTAACAGCAGATGTTTGCAGCTGGTTTTTCTACACAACTTCACCTGCAGTATCACATATTCAAGCAGCGCATTGGGGCCATTATAGATTGAAATTTGAGATTAATCTCTGAAATTTTCTGTTTGAAAAGTTGAAAATGAGCAACTTTTAAAACTATTCTATTTTTTGGTAGAAATTTACTCCCTGTTTTTCTATCTCTGCAGTGGCCTTAATTTCACATCAGTATACATTGGTTTTCCAATTACACGAGAAGATCCTTTTAAAGGGGAATTAAGATGGCAAAAACAATCCTAAATGAGCAGGAAATTAGATTAAAAAAAGAACAAATGGGAAAAACAGGAGACTGGAAGTCAACAAAGAACAATTAGGAAAATGACTAAAATGAAATCAAATAAAAATATGGAAGGAGACCAGAAAAACACAAACAGACCCAAAAATTAGATATAGTGTTTTATTCAAGATAATACATTTAGCTTAGGCAACAATATTCCTATTTTGTCTTTAAATTGGAAGTTTGTGTTAATGGACATGTTTCTGATCCTTTTCTTTTATCAATCTATGATGCTTAATGCTTAGCAGTAAAAACTCATGCAGTAATTACTCCTAGATAATGCCATATTTGAAGTCTTTTTCTCAAATACTTTCAATCGTGCATCGTTTCCTCATTATTTTGAGGCTCTGGAGTTTTTGGGGGTTTCCTCTAAATTCTGTTTTTAATTGATGGACATTTTGGAGTTGAAGATGCTTCAGCACAAACAAACAAGCTTCTTTGCACTGTTTGTGTATAGATAATCATTTGTTTATTTCAGCTGCTTGTTGAGATCATTGTTGTTGCAGCGGTGAGGCGCCCCAAAGCGGAAAGCAAGGCCAACAATCTGAGCCCAGTTGGGTTGGAGCATTGATGTTAAGCTAGTCCTGCTTTATATTCTCTGATAACTAATCCACATTGGGCCACCACTGGATCCGCGGTGGTTGCTGCTAGTTGGTTCCTCCACACAGCATGCACAACCTTGATGCTGCTTGCATGATAATGAACCACCAGGATGTCACTATGGGAGTTTCATGCATCCTTAAAACAATGTATGACTTGCAATGGGAAGCACACTGTGTCCTTGATGAGCCTCCGAATGCATTTCCAAGCTCCTGCAGAGAAAATCAACACTACATCTCCGGTTTAAGGGCCCTTAAAACGTACTGATAACAACAGTAAACTGCCCCGATTTCTGTTGCAATAAACTGTTTTTCCTGCTGATGGAAAAGATACTGAGACATAAAGAAAGTTGGGCTGAAAGTGGTAGAAACCCGTCTGATTCTGCTACCAAAATGTACTTGGTTCTTCAGCGTTTGAAGCCGTTTGTGTCCCCGCCTGGAGTTTCTGTTAAGACATCGAAACTGTTCAGCAGCAGCAAAACGAGCAATAACTGAGGGCTGCTACAAGAACATCTTAGAAAGTTCATGGTCTGATAAAATGTTTTTTCTGTAGCTGTCAAACTTTCAGCAAAATGCTCTATGAGTAGTGGCAATCCCTTTCAGCTTAACTCAGTGTGAAATCCTGAGCCTCTGAGAAAACTGAAAGAAAAGAAAAGGAGAGACACAGCATTAGACCGTTTGCAGATGTTCGATGTTATTGGAGGCGGACGTTGGATAAAAACATTCTGCTTGCTCTTCAGAATTTCCTTATGTAAACTCAAATGACAAATCTATAAGAAATTCACATTATTTAATAATTTTATAAAACACTGATACTTTAATATTAAACTCTTGCTTATTTAAAATCTTCCAACTGATACAAATTTGTTTGTATTTGTGCATCAATGAGCAGTTTCATCTCTTTGATGGTCTGCTCTGATGTAAAATGACTTCTGTGCTGGTTTTTGCATGTTGATTTATCAAAGTTTTGTTTTTCTCCCTTTTTTGCCCAGCAGCAAACTAAATTAAAAATTTGGAGAAATCACTTAGGTTAACACAACAGTTGTTTACTGCATAATTAATTTTTGCCTGAATCCCTGAAGATGAACAGTTTCTGAAATACTTAGACGGGTCCATCTGGCACAGAGAACCATGTTATGTTCAAAGTCACTTAAATCGCCTTTTTTCTACATTCTGGCGTTTTTGTTTAAACTTTATCAAGCCATTATCTCAATGTTTAGAGGTGAAAAATGCATTGAGATGCAGCCATGTAGTTGACTGATTTACATTTTATTACTTATTGCTAGATGATTTTTTTGTTTTGCTGGCTACACCCACCAAAAAGCATTAATTTATATTGAAAATATCTAAATATATTTACAACCAGAGGTGCCTGCATGATGTTATCGGAGGGTAGGCACAAAACTATAACTGCACCTGACCAACAAGAGCCACATCTGCTTTTTATTTATTTGTTTTTTTTTTACAAATTGTGGTAAATATTAAAGCCAGACAAGCAAAGTCTACCTGTGCGACCCAATGGAGAATAAGGATGGAGATTTCCAGGCTCAGATGGTGTGTCAGACTTCTAGAGGAGAAGGTGAAGTAACAATGTTTGCTAAATTTATACTCTTTCTAGCAAAGTTTCAATTAAATTGAACTCCTACAGTCTTAGCGCCTCGCCCAGAATGAGCGCAGCAGATGTCACGGTCGACCAACCAGGTGACCTGTCTGCTCTTCAGTTTGTGAAAAAAATAAATAAACCAGCGACCCTGCAAGAACTGCACACACGGTGAAAAGCTCAGGTGGGGTTCACCCTCCCATTGTTAGAACTACGGGAGGGATCAAACTCCGTTCATTAACTTTTAGCTAGCTTCACTACAAAGCTACATTCAGCTTATAGAAAGAGCGTGAAGCCGCCATCAAAAGTAAACAGACCAATAAGATTTAGGTTCAGGATGAATACACATCCACCCCCACAGACTCACTCGGATGTTTGCCACAAACAAGATGTTTTGACCCAAAACACCTTTTTTTTTTCTCCAGAATTTTGTTTATAATAGTTAGATTTGAAAAAAACCCAATAACTATTTTTGTTTTTTTCACTTTAAAGAAAATCTTAACGCACGCCCAGTCTGTACAGCCTCACAAAAACTTATAGTTTTGACATATGGTAAAGATCCAATCAAATTCATTTTGAAGAATTTCAGTTTTTGTAAGATGCTACTTTTCCTACTACCTGCAAAGACTATCTGTGCTGCGTAAACAGGAGCAACAAGTTAGGATTCAGTTCAAATTCAATTCAAATTCTGAAGATTTTTTCCTGTTTGTTCAGAGAAAGTGTGATTTTACTGCTGTTTCGGACATATTTGCTTACATGTCTGAGTTACTGCTATGCCCTTCTGCCACGTTTGGAAACGGGACCGGAGCGCCATTCCTGTCCCAACCACACACACCTCCCACATAATTTCTACTGCCTGGGGTTTGATGCACTAAAACCTGCTGACTGCAGATGATCTGCAGCCATAAACAGGACAGGCCAGAGACTACAGGTGTTTTTCTGCAACACCTGTCAGTAAACTTAAGGATTCCACAAAAATATATAATTTTATAAACATGGAAATGAGGATTTATGTCGGCAGCCGGCCCTGAGCCCTCAATCTCTGAAAAGTTTGTTTACCTACAATCTCAGTTCACCACCAACAAAGTTCAAGAGGTAAATATAGTTTTTATTGGTGTGCTTCAAGCTACAGGAGCATCAGTGTCTAAAATGCCTCTATTTTGAACAATAGGAACCTGACATTATGTGTGATTTTCAAATACCATCATCTTCTCCTGTCTTTTGGTGTCCCACTGTGTGGCAGCTTTCCCTTCCTCTTCTCTTTCCCTTTCACCCTGGGAGGTTCAAACTGTCCAGAAGCCCCTCTGCTCATCGCGTGATCCCCTCCGCTTCGTGTCCTTGACTTTGAACTTGAAATAGCTTCCAGTCAGCAGAACAGAATAAGGATGGAAGCCATGAGAAACGGTTTACAAGAGCATGAACGAGAATATCACAAAAAGGAAATCGGTACAGGAGGAAAGGATAAAGAAATGGTTGGAATTAATGTGTATATTTAAAACACAATTTAATTATTAATGCATTTTCAGGCAGATCATTGAGACGTTTTTATTGTGATCAATAAGGTGCCATTATTTGATCTGATTTATTTATTTGAAACAGTTTTTTAAAAACAAGAAAACAGGCAACCAGTAGAACAGAAAACACTGGTGCATACATAACCAAGAGCAGAGTAATTAGCATACCAGTGCTTTTCTGTTTGAAAAGGAGTGAGAAAAACTTATTTAATCCTCACCCTTATCTCAAATTAATTACATTTATTACTTGCCGACACACTACTTATTGAAAAATTTGTAATTAAAACCATGTCATAATATTCATCTGCCTGTTCAATATAAAGTGCTAAAGAGCCAAAAAATAAATTGCATTACATAGACAAAATGATTACAAACTAACTCTCATACCAAGACAAGAAAATCTACAAATATTAATATTGTAAGGAACAACTGGACTTACAGCATCAGAATAATGATCAACTCCTTGCCAATGTACACCTATAAATTCTTCTTAATCTGTGTCATATAACATTTAAAATGAGAGAAAACAATGATTTGGCCCAAAATGCAAACTTCACCTTCACATTTACTAGATTATTAACCCATAATTATGTGCCATCTTAGCAAAAAGGTTGTCAAATTAAGTTTAATTCAGGATTTACATTACTATCATTTATCTAAATATGCTGTACAATAGCTGCAGGAAAAGACAAGTGTTTTATTGTTGACTTACTGTCCAGAAATCACGTGTTAGATTCTAGTTGATTGTGTGGGAGGTTCTACTTCTGCTTTTCAAAGATCTGTGGGCGTTTAATTTCACATCAGTCTGCAGCAGCTTATTAGGATTTAAAGCGATAAGAGGGCCAAGAACGACCGACTTTCAAAGGAGCTCAAAAAAGGCAGAACTGAGCAGAATAAAATCTAACTAAGAATGATTTTGTGTCAACAAACGTAGTGGACACGTTTTTTTATTGACCGTAAATCCATCCTAACCTGTTCAAGGCCACCTTTAAAAACAGATGGTGATCATGAAAGTAAAGATTAAAACTACATTTTGCAGGTTGATGTTTTAAAAAAGGTTAAGTCCTTTGTGAAAGGAGACGCAACAAGGGAGATATCATTAATGATCTGACAATTGTAGCCTACACAATTTAAATTACTGAATTCATTTGAAAATAAGAAAAATTATACACAAAACTGAGAGCCCTGAAAGACAAGTCCTCAGTTATTCTGCTCTTCATTGGGGTTCTTGCTCTAAATAAATTGGCATCTGTTTTTACCCGTAGGCCTCGTCATTGAAGTGACACTTTATTTCAGCTGGTTGTCGTCTATAAATCTAAAGCTGCTCCATCTGTCCTCTCCAGAGTTTCAATAAAAAACAAGACGATCAATCAGCAACCAGGACTAAATCATAGAATGAAAAGAGACAGATTGAGCATTTATGTTGAAATGAAAACAAGCTGGAGAAAACAGAGGCTGCTCTTGTATCTATAGCATTTGACCACCAACAGAGTGAAGATGAAACGAGTGCGGAGTGAGATAAAAGGCTCATTAACGTCTCCTTGAAGAGCTGAAGGCCCAGTGCGGCTCCATGAAGGACTCCAGCGCCAATTAAAGATCTGCAGAACTTCTGCAAATGAGAGTGACAGGATGTCAAACCCAGGAGACCTCCAGCTGGCCCTAGTTCAGAGCTGGCAACTGAAACACTGCAGGGCTTATGAAATAATACTCAAAGTTGGATCTGAGTTCTTTTATTCGTCGGAGTGTGTATGACTGATGCACTCTGCTCTTAAATCAAGGATTCATCCTAATTAAAGAAACGTCTACATCCAATTAAAGCAGTTCTGTCTGTCTTGGGTCTCGAAGACATTTACCAATCCAGTCTGCCCAGATGGGGATTTTTTAAAAGATGTTTTCTCAGTTGGATAGATGCAAACAAAAGTCTAAAATGCATGCATGTCTTCAACCTGGTGTTTGACATCTTGTTTACTGATTTCTCTTGTACTCTTGAGCAGCATGTTGGATGCAGAATGGCAGCAGCGAAAGCACCCAGAGGCAAAAAGAAAACATTCAAAATCCACACAGACTTCCCTGGTGCTCCAGCACAAAGCCTTCAATACGATACGTTAGACATCGATGAGAGAGTCTCTGCTTTGCTGCACGTTTTATTCACAATGGAGTATCAACAATTTCCAGAAAATTCAATTTTCTGGAAATTGAATTTTTAATATGTACTAAAAAGTTGGATTATGGTTATTTAAATAATCAGCTGTCATCTTTTATATTTAAAACCCTGATATTTATTCCTCGAGCTGATTTATTGTTTAAATAATTTTTATTTTTTATAGATGTATTTCTTACGACTGAAAGTCATAGTAACATTCTGGAGAGACTTGACTTGCATCTGATAGAGAATCGATGAAAGGAGCTACAGATTAGGGTGATGGAAAGGAGAGCTTCCATTACATTTGTTAAATTAAAACCATAACTTAAACAGGTAAACTTTTTCAAAGTTACCATTTTGAATTATTGTCAGTTTCATTTCCATAAAAAACTCACTTTCCACAGAGGATACGGACTACAAACACTACAAATAGCGGACAGGAAGATTTCTGCAAATAATTTGGAATTATGCTTCAGGAAAACTGTAAAGTGTCCTGAAAAAGACTCTTTTTTTTTTTTTTTTTTTTTTTTCCCGTTTCGATTCCTGAAAAATCTGTTACAGTTTGACTGAAATTGTAACATTATCAAATGGTGAAGGCGTGAAGCAACTAGAGCAAACAAATTAAGGAGAGAAAATCAAAAATCTTAAACCAAAGAGTAATTAATCACAGCTTGCAGTTATGAACATATCTACATAGGCCTGTCACAATAACAAACTTTGCAAGATAATTAATTATCCCAGTTTGAGACCATTTTGATTATGGGTTTATTGATCTCACAGATCAATGAACTTTAGATTCTAATGAACATTTAACACTGGAACTGGAAGACATTTTAAATATCTAAAACAGAAACGACAAAATTAATTATAAAACTGTAAAGAAAATTGTCCTTGAAAATAAGGCTTAGTTGACACTAAAGTGCCAAAGTGAAGAGTTTTGTCATCCAGTTTTTGGTAGAAAGAGAGAAAAGAGAAAAACAATAAATCATTCAAAATGAAATTAATGAGCTAGTTTTAATATATCTTGTGATCAATTGATTTATTGCTTGTTGCAAGAGGTCTAGCTGAACATACAGCATCTGGAAGAGGTCAAACTTACTTTGGCTTAAGATTGTGTTGCTTTATAAACTCTTAAAGCTTTAAGACTGTAATTGTTATAAACATTGTAAGCAACTGGTCTGTTGTAATTACAGAAAAGTAGAACTTCTGAAACCTCATCCAGCATCAGCCGATCTGCTAAAGGAGAGAAACACGATAAGTGGTTTAAAGGAAACATAACAATCTGTATCTGGGTCACAGTTAAACTGTGAACGGCGCTAAGTCTTCCTGGATAGAAGTTCTGGAGTTTGTTAGTTCGGAGCCTCCGGTCGACAGTCTCTTCAGGCTTTTCCTCTCACTGCCTGGAAGCAGATTATAGCTTCTGTACAAAGTGTGTGAGTGAGAATTAATTTATTGTGTTGAATAAAGTCTAATAATACAGAGCGCTCCTCTGCTGATCCCTGCAGGGTGTTTAATTCTCTTTTCCGAGCCGAGTTTTCCCGCAGAGTACGCCAAGAGCTCATCTGCAGGAAAAGAAAGGGAAGAAAGTGTTGACGGGAGAAAAGAAGTGAACTCTTCATGGGCTGACTGTGGACAAGTTTAAATGGGTGGTTTTATGCCTTTCAGGAAATCCTGTTTTCCCTTTTAGCTTACTTTTATGACGCAGAAAAGGGTCAGCGAGAGGTTGGTGGAAGTGAAACCACCGAAAAGCAGAACCGACTTTAACAGAACAAACCACAAAATGAGTCAATAATGTTAGTTTTTGTTGGGGATAACGAGCAGAGACTGACACAGGAAGTGAAAGGGCCGGAGTTTTGGGATGCAGCTCCTTTGAGTGACTCTGTCTCCTGTGGGCAGAACCCGCCAAACAGCCTTTTCCTGACCTCTGACCTCTAGAGCTCATAGTTCCCACGACATGGACGTAAACAAAAACCACACAGTTACAGCTCTTGCTTGTTTTCTGCTGATTCTCTGTAAGGGTCATCTTCAAATAGGAATGCAGCTGAAAAAAAGAACCATATTTGGGCAAAAAGAAAGAGCAGCGTGAGAGATGTTAAATATTTCAACTTTTTTTTTTTAATGTTTTGGCTTTTTAATACTGATATGTACTTATTACTAATGCAGAAAAATAAATGTTTTTGAAGATCAGAATTAAATAAGTCTGTGTAATAGTTAATGGAATTTTAAAACTTGCACCAGGTGTGCACTATTTTTTATTTCTTTAATATTTCTGCTATAAAAATAAAAACACAAATAGAATCATGTAGATTTTCTAAAAAGATTTCACAAATTTCAGCTTATTTAAAGGAAAATGAACAAAAACATTCTACTTTGCATAGATTGAGTTGATGACATCACAAGAGGCACAATAATTGACGTGATCACTTATATTTGCAAAGATTACAGAAAATATATTTACTAAACATGTCACCATGTCGTGACAGTATAACATGAGGCAGATAATTTGTGAAAACATCTGTTGTTGTGAAACAGTCAGCAGGAGGCTGTGACTGGCGCGTACACGGGGTTGATTGGCAGCGTTCAAACCTTCAACTTGGTTCTGATTGGATGCTTCTGATGGTGCAGAGTATTTGTTCAGATAACAGATCAATTTTTTCACATATTATCTTTCTTATACTGTCAAAACATTTTTAAAAAACATATACATACCGTAGCTTTAATAAGTTGAAATTATATTTTGAACTTTTCCATCTATCTTCTGTACTTGTAAATTGAAAAATTTTCAACTTTTCTAGATTCCTCTTAAATAATCTGACTAGAAGGAAAAATGTTGTGTAGGGTGTACCTGAGGGTGTTGTTATAGTTCAGCAGGAAAAAAATGTGAATGTTTAATTACTAAGATTAATAATTTTGAAAATATATATTTTTAAATTGTAAAATATCTTAACTTTTAAAACATAAATTGGAGGAGAATTTTTTTTTTATCCAAATAAAAGAGTCACTTGTGACTGTAGATGGGTAGTTAAAGTCTGTTCATTTGTCAACCATCCAGTCCAGAACCGTCACTTTTATTTCGCCTGACAAACTTGCAAGCAGTGAACAGACAAAACAAAAAACAAAAAAACAGGTTATGGCTCGCTGCCAGAGCTCCTCACATCGACTTCCCTGAGAACGGCAGACATAAACTCTTCCACCAGCTGGGATCTGGAGGATTTATCAGAGTCAGAGGCCGTGGTGTGAGGAAAAATGGGGAGCAGTCAGGAAACTAGAGGATGATGGAAAAAATGGAGCTTTAGGAACCAGATTGGACTAGATTTGCACACTGGAGCAAACAGAATTTCAGAAAAACAATCCTTTAATGTTTGCTTGAAAACAAATATTTTTGCTTTAAATGGCTTTCTTCAATGTCAAAACTTGAATTTATAAAAATTAAAATTTAGCATTGCAACAATACTATATTATTTTTGGTACTAATTATAGGTTTATATATTTATTGTAGTGAGGGTGTATTGAGGAAGGAGTAGGATTAAATAAGTTGATCACAACTTGTGGATTTTGCTAAATTATTAAAGCGTCAAAGAAGACAATTCACAAGATTTTTCTTAATAGCAAAATAAATACCATACAGTATGTGGTAACATTTTAAATCTGAAGTACATTTAACTATTCCATTTAAAGTAACAGTATTAATTTATTATTGCATCCTGGATACTTAGGATGCATTGCTGGTTGTAGGTTGTGAGGCTGCTACTTGTTGGACTCAGCAACCGCACAAAAGTTGGAAAGGTTAATTGTAAAACTGAGGTCTTATGGTGTAAGGGGTAAACAACGGCAGGGCTGTGGAGCAGGTGAAGCTCTGCAGGCTGGAGGTGCGCGGCCAGAGCAGGTGGAGAGCGGCGGATACACGGCGTCGCTCAGACCGAGTTTATCGGCTTGTAACAGCAGTGCAAAATTAACAGGCAGGTGGCGACTTGGTGAGCGGTGAGGATTTCTGGCTGATGATGAGGTGGAGGGTGAGGCTGTTGGCACGAGGAGAGACCTGCTGCGCGAGGAGCGCAGAGGAAGAAATAACGAGGGTGAAATCAACGCAGACGAGACAGAATGCTTCATGGTGACATAAATCATCAAAAATATATAAGTTACAGTGGAAATTAAGATGTAAGGTTTTTGAATTTAGACGTATGTCGAATTTTAATCATTTAGCTCTAACAAAACTTAGATTTGTATTAATAAATGTCAGGTTTTCAGGGAGGTTCACGCATGAAATTCACTTCAAATTCACTCAACAGCCTGGAAACGATCAAACCAACACAGGCTTTTGAAAACTAGATGTTTCTTATTTTATTAACCTGAGCGGCGTTTTTCATTCTGCAGTCCCAACATTTGCAATTCAACACAAACTGTAAGAACTAAAGGAATAATGTTTGTCTATCAACCTGTAAGCATTTTATTTAAAGTTAATATTTCTGAACTATAATCATCTGCATTTAAGCCAGAAGAGAAATTGATTATTTTAAAATATTTGAAAAAAAATGTATTAAACTAAATTATTTAACTAATTTAATCCCATTTAGTAAAATACTGATATTTAATTTGTAATAAATCCATACACTTTTACTAAAATGACAGTAATTAAGGAAAGTATAGTTTTATTACAACTACATGATATAAAACAACTACATGATATATATTGAGATTTGCTCTTACCGTGCAGTTTTTTATTCATTTTTTGTTTGTCTACTTGATTTGATTGTTGTGCAGAACTTTTCTCATCGTGGGTCAATAAAATAATATTTCAAATGCATTTCTATTCTATTCAAGCAAGGTGAAAGCTCTGCTTTTTTTAAATAACCCAATTAAATAAAAAGTTAAAAAGTTCTCACTGAAACACAGGAACTTTCCCTGCAGTCTGACGTCAGTTCTTAGCTTTGACTAAGTCGAACTGATTGCAGTAATCCCTCACCCTGAGTCAGCATGTGGACTCAGTTGAAAGAAACAAGTCGGAGTTAACAGGAAGAAACTTCCAGCAGAACCTGGCTCAGTGTGAGCCGTCAGGAGCGGCTCTATAGGGGAATTTTTACACCTGGAGATTAAGGCGACAGATAAAAACGAAAAAGAGAGAATGCTGTGTTAAGAGTGGGAATAGGAAGTAATTAAAGCCTCCACCCAAGGAAGGACCCAGAAGGACTTGAAATGAATGGCAATAAGTTTGTTTTTCTTCTTGAAAAGCATCTGTTAAATGCTGGAATTTTGAGTGCCTTTTTCCTGCATAGTCTTATTGCTCCTACATGCTTAAAATGATTTTATCACAGCTAAATTATGAGAATAACTTTGCATAAACAAAGATGCAAAGTTTATGCATCTTTGCACGAACTAAATTCCTGCAGAAGGAGAAAACGTCAGTCTGTATTAATGATGGTCTATCTTTGTGTCCCAGCATTCTTTAGATGGATGCACAAAGAATTCCCTCTAGATGGAAACGAGCTCCTCATTTTTATCCCTCTATGTAGATAGTGTGAATTCAAGCCTGTAAAATTGAGGATGCTTGACCATAAGCAGTACAAAATTTTCTATTGACCCTTTGCAACTATGTCACTTGATTATTCAAGGCGCCATGACGGATGTTGAAAGTGAGGGACGGGAAATTTGAACAGAGCGACTGAAAAGTTGTTTTTGCCAGTTTATTCATGGCTTCTTCTTGTTCGAGTCGAGCCAATTTGCCTTTGAACGTAACACACCTGGTTGGGGCTCGTAGACAACAGCTAGCTTAGAAACCGACCCGTACTTCCTCCTTCCTGATGTGTTGATCAAATTACCAACTTTGCCTGAATTTACACCACGTGATTTATATCAATATGACATAAACAGTGTTAAACCGGAGCATTAAAAACGGACAAAGGACGAGATGCTAACCAATTATTTCCTTCTAGGCTACAAGACAGTGCGGTGGCATTGTCTCCATGGTTACCAATGGTTAGACATACCTTCTCCATAATGCAGTATTTGATATCTTTCTAATCATACATATAAAGTGCATGAACTTCTTTCTTTATTTTCCTCATTAAAAGTTATAAAATAAAATGACAAGATTGGTTTTTATCCTGGCCTTTTTCTGCCGCCGATTACGCAGCAACCTGTGACAATTTTTAAAGTGAAACCAACTAAATAAAAGCAACATTAGGCTACCAGAAGTCTGTTTTTTGACAGGCATTAATGGAGCGTGTTGGTTGTTTTGATGTCCATCATGGCAGAGTTCTGGAGAGCATGACGTCACTTATAAAGGGTCAGTAAACTCTTGATATCTTGATGTATAGCCATTATTAAACTTGTAGTGCTTGATCTCTGACAGGGATCAGAGTTTTGTTAGCTGAACATTTGCTCTACCAACAGACACATTAGATGCACATTTAAAACACTCAGAGCCTGAAGCACTTTTTGTCCTTCTAGGTGTTATTTTTTATATAAAAGATCATGATTTCTGAAACCTCAGGTTAGGCACTGACAGAAACGGTTGACAGTTTTTTTATTTAGTTTTTGTCCTGCAATATTTGCAATAAAATTCTGCAAAATGACACTAAAAGTACAAGTCATATTTTTACATGTTTTTATTATTAGGTTAAAATCAATGTGATTTTTTTTTTGCATCATTTGCATCCCAAAGAAAAAAACAAATGCAAATTGTTATATTTAGCGCTTTGAGTGGTCAAAATGACTGGAAAAGCGCTATATAAGTTCAGTCCATTTACCATTTATTTATCTTCATTTTAAAGCCTCTAAAAATGACAACTATTATTGCGAAGATGTTTATCTAATATTATAAGTTGCCATTTTCATATGTCTTGTGACGTCAGCGGCTCTAAGCAAATTTTAATCGGCTGGCCTAGGAAACGTTGCACAGCGTTGATCTAGAGAGAGATCAACAGTTATACAGCTTTAATTCACAACATCTGGAGTCATTTCAGTTAAATCACATATATTCCAATTGATGATAGTTATTTAACAGTGCATTAAGCTCAGTTCATTAATTTAAAGTTTTCTATCTAAGTTAACCAGGCGGACTTCATCGTCACTGCAGCATTCACTCCGTCTGAATGTGCATGAAGCAACAATAGACAATCACTTGAATTATGCAGCTACTGATGGATTCTGGACTTTCACTCTGATTTGCTGTTATTTATCAATCCACATTGATTTTTGTAATTTTAAACACAATATTTCTTTTCCGTTCTAAATTTCTTACACATTTTTTGATTTTGTATGGTTGGTGGAAAACTGCAAAATTAGCTTCTTACGGCCGGGTTTTGCAGTGTCTGTCAATATATTCTTCCTTCTTAAATATGGATCCCTGTAAACTTTCCCAAAATCATCTTTTCGCTGTTGGATCTCGGATCCGACCTGTCACTTTCATGTCACCTGTCATGTTTTTCTAGGTCTGCACTTTTTATTCAACGATTAAAAAATGTGTGACAAGACATTAAATGAATGATATATTCTATAGGCAACCTACTCTGGAAAAACTTAAATGGTAATAAATTTTTCAAAAAACTCTTTCCATGGTAAAGATATATGGTTGAGTTGTAAACTCAAAAACTGTAACAAAAGCCTAAGAAGGATACCTACTGATTTCATACCAACCAATAGAAAAATATATACAATATACTGAGAGGTGACTGTGCATCTACAGAAAATATAAAACGTGAAAACAAACAAACTGACCCATTCGGATCTCTTTAATTTAATTACATGCATAATAGTTGTGTTCTTATTTCCAGAAGCAATAATGACTTTCAATTTCAAGGAGTGAAAACAAATGAAAATCTTCTCTGGGCCAAATGCAACAAACATGAACACAGCAGCATTGATGTATGTCTGAATAAACCATCGGTTATCAAAGTTTGCAGACAAAAAGGGAAGGCCCGGCCCAGACTTTCTGGAATGCAAATGAATATTATGCATGATTTCAGAGATCAAAAAAGAGCCAAAGGAGAAAAGAAGCAGAAAAACTACAAGGAAAGTTTCTGATTTAATTAAAATTATCATAAATTGAGTTGAGCCTGAGCTGTGTGAGTTGAAGGTAATTTAATTCCCTCTTGTTTGCTTTAATTTTGTTCTCGGCAACAAAAATAAAACATCTCCACATCAAAGAGAGACTGGATGACCTGATTCCCAGGTGAAGAAGAATTTGATGTAAAACTTCAGAAAACTATTTATCAAACAAACAAAAGTCTGGTCCCTTGTTGATTGCAGTCTTTCAGTCACAAGCTGTTGTTCGGTACATATAAGGTATTTAGATCAGGACCCAAATCTGGGAGTAGTGATGGAGTCTGACCTAAACCTTCAAAGCCACATAAAGACAGTTACAAAGTCGGCCTTCTATCACCTGAAGATCTCCGAGATTAAAGGACTAATGTCTCAGTGAGATTTAGAGAAACTCATCTTTGTGTTTATCTTTAGCTGCATTGATTATAGGTCTGCCTAAAAAGACTCAGTCTGATCCAGGACGCTGCTGCTGGTGTTCTGACTACAACCAGGAAGTTAGAGCACATGACCCAGATCTATAGTCCTTCCACTGGCTCCCTGTAGCTCAGAGAATACACTTTAAAATACTGCTTTTAGTTTATAAATCACTGAATGGCTTAGCACCACAATGCATTAAAGATCTGCTGTTGTCATAGCAACCTTCCAGACCTGTCAGGTCTTCTGGATCTGGGGATGCGAACAGGTAGAAACAGCATTCAGCTTCTATGGACCACAAAACTGGAACAAACTTCCAGAAAACTGCAAAAAAACAAAAACAAAACAAAAGCTGAAATACTGAGTTCCTTTAAATCCAGACTAAAGCTACGTTCACACTGCAGCCTGAAGTGACCCAATTCAGACTTTTGGTGATTGTTTTTTGGATGTGGTTGTTCATGCTTTCAAATAAATGCGACCGTTGACGTATTGGATAACGAGGTGGCATGGATCACATTCGAAACAATCTGATCCATTTGAGTCAGACTGTCATGAAAGGTCAGATACAGGTCACATTAAGGCAAAAAGAACTGGGTCACTTCAGGCTGCAGTGTGAACGCATCCTAAAACACCACTAGGTTAAGTTGCTCTTGAATCATAATAAGTGAAACACTGACCAACATATTGATCATTTTGATGATGGCATTCATCAAAATGTAATGTTTGTTGCGTCTTTCTCAATTGCAGATTGTACGGTGTTTTTATTACATATAATTTTTGTGCACTTTGAACTGGCTTGTAGCTGAAATGTGCTACACAAACAAACTTTGAATGATTGATAAACTACTGAAATGAGAACGAAAAATGTTAATTTTCCAAGATTATTGTCCAGGGTTTTCTTCTTGGGTTAATTTACTCACTAACTGATTGTAGTAGTAAATAATCAGGGGTTTTTGTTTTTTCAGCACAAACATGTCATGTTTTAAAGCTATTTAAAGATCTTGTTTAGTTTTACTTGTTTTTTGAAGAAAATAGGACTTGGGATCGACAATGTGACATTACATATTTAAGCAACACTGAGAGCTGTTATTGTCCGCATCAAAACAAACCTCAGAAATATCAGCAGTGCCCAAGTTCCCACCGGCTGTGTGTCCCAGATAATTTCATTCTTTTTTATGCAGAATTTTAAATCTTATATCATGTTGACTGAATTATTAGCAGAGCCAAGACAAAGAACCAGAACAAAACGTGTTTGCTCCTTTAACAACCACCCCGGATAGAACAAGCATTTAGAAACAGAAAACAAGACCTACATTAAATACAAAGGCTATGCAACCCAGCTTTTATCTATTCTTAATCAAAGTGCATGAGTGATAATGAAACAGTGAGAAATACTTAATTTTTCATTACCTCTGTGCATATGTTCCCTGTTAAATTGCTATGAAGTCATCCAAGCAAAACCAACAGTCACCCTTACTGAGTCATGTTTGTTTTTTTGGATGAGTTTGAACTTTTAACGTCCATCGATGCTTTGGGGTGTTTCAGATTAAAGTTCCCCTCCTCCACCCGTTGCCATCCTCGTTTACACCCACCAGCTAATTTTCTTTTGAACTCAGAATAAATAAGGGGGTTTTATATTCTGTCCAGATCTCCCAGTTAGTCTTGAAATACGCACAAACTCGTTAACATCTCATTACATGGGTGTGTGTTGTAATTGCCTTCTGAGATCTGCCAGTGGAAAGTCAATTAGCAGCTCTGTCCTGGCAGACACGATTCCCCCGCATTTGATGATTGGGTGTTAAAACCTTCAACCCATTTGAACCGGAGGGTTCATTTAATCATGTCCTCTGACACCTGAAAGTCTTAGAAAAACACACAAAAAAAGATTTCTATTTTTAGAACAAATCATTTTGAAAGATTTGAGAGATTAAAACTTTAGAAGATGAGGAGGTTACTTTCTGCTACTGTGAAGCAGTTTCTGATCTGAGGTCTGTCTGCTTTGTCTGCATTCAGACCTCAGGTTTGTGAATACATATTTTATACTGAACAAATCAAATTATTTTTGTGCAGCAACAAGGCAGATCAAAGATCTTTACATCATAAAAACAAATCAATAAATGAGACATTGCATTTTGTTAAATGCCGTCATAAAACATTAGATATGTTGGTTAATGTTTAATTTATTATGGTACAAAAGTAAGTTTAGTCTAGATTTAAAGGAAGTCAGTGTTTCAGCTGTTTTGCAGTTTTCTGGCAGTTTGTTCCAGATTTGTGATGCATAGTTTCTAAAATGGCTTCTGCTTGATTGTGTTTTTTATGTATTATTGTGTTTTTTGATCACCAGTTATTCATTTCATTATTACTACACAACAAGTTAATACACATTAGCTGTGTTAGCATTAGCTACATTATTGCACAAATTGGAATTAATGGAAAAATCCCAATTTGAAAAATAAAATTTAGTTTTTTGATAGGATGAAGAGATTTTTCAGCTGTATCTAAATACGTTTATTTAGCAAAACTGCAACGGAGACCCTTTTTGGAAACCCCACAATTGTGAAATTGTGTTTTTTCAACATTAGTGGAATAGCAACAAAGTTTTGCACATATCTATAATAGATAAAAAGCAGTTTTCTGTAGTTATGTTTGTAAGTTTTTACATGCCTATGCGAAATATGAGGCATATTTAGGTTTAATAAATGTGATGCAGAGCTTTAGAAATGTTTTGTTTATTTTTTCTGTTTTCTCACCCAAATCTACCTTCACTTTTTGTTGTCCTCTAAGAACTACAGTTAGATTAGCAATGTGCAAAACTTGAGAGCCTGATTCTGTCACGCCTCCTTTTCTCTCCATTGTTTTTGTTCGGTTTGCTTTTTTCCCTGCAGAGCGCCTCACAGCGTTCTCCTCAGGGGGAAAATGCTCCGCAGTGGAGGTGAAACTTCTCGGCTCAACCCTCAGAAGATGAGTTTGGGGGTAAAATAGATTATCTTTGATATTCTAATAAGGGGTTTTCACCCAGATCTAAAGCAGGCCAGGGCACCGGGGGATCAAAGACAAGAAATGTGTATGCTAAATAGGATTTTGGATTCAGGCGGGGACGTTTCACTCCTTCATATCTACATATTTTTTGTGTAGATATCTGTTGTCAGGCAGATTTTTCATTATAGAATATATTAAAATGAAATTAATGTTTCCAAACAGTTTCAGAATTAATTATAAACATGTTAATGCTCAAGCACAGTTCATATGTGTTTCTGTTGCCTCAAGCCTGAGTGATCATCAAATCAAAAAGTTGCTGAATATTGTTTCCAGGTAGATTAAGAGAATCGGCAACCGTAGCATAAAACTCACTGACCTCTGACCCAGATTCATCGGCCCTCTGGCTGTGAATTTTAACATTCACCCCAAAAGACATTTGATTTTCAGAAAATGTAGGAAAAGAAACAGAACAGCTTTGTATTAATAAATAAATTATAAAATAGAGAGCTTTCAGCTATCAGAAACTGATGGAACATGTAGAAATACAATCAGAAATCTTTGGACTGCATTTTGATTTAATGTTTTACTGTTAGTCAAATCAACACAGGAAATACAGAGTGATGTATTTGTGTAAAACAAAATTATTAAAGGTATTTATGAAGAAATGTCACAAATATTCAACCACATGGTTGCTTTTATTTGGATAATGTTTGGGAACATTGTAATTATGTTTCATTCTCTTCATCTTTGACGAACATAAAAAGTTTTGTCACAACAACAAGTTAAGCAAAGATTCTCATTTGAAGATATAAAAAGCCAGTAGCCTGGTTTGTGCATTTGTAAAAGTTAGTTCACGTTCTGTTGAGATGAAATAAATATCTGTAGTTTTTTGCCATTTCTTTTTTGTTAATTACCCTTTTTTGTTGTTATTCATTTAGCAGGTTTACTATTTCTGATTTCAGCTGTATAAACAGCAATAAAAGAAATGCAAATGCTGTCTATTTAGATTGCCTTGTTTAGATCTTTTAAGAAAATAATTTTTTTGTTTATAAGCACCCTGCTGGAGGAATAATTTCTGCTAACAGGAGCTTTGTTGTCTTCATGTGCTGAAGGGGGAGTGGCAGAGTAGAAGTTTCTTAAAGAGACAGAGGCCAATTTCAAGCCGTTAACTTTATTAAGTTGTTTAATATTTTCACCATTTGTTCACACTTTATCTGTCAAATGGTACTGTGTATCTGGAAATTATATAATTACCCACTTAATTTTATTTAACTCTGTCCTGTAAATTTATACCCGTTTGATCAGTATTTATATTAATCTGAAAAAAAAATCTGAAAAATCTGTTGTTGCTGATGCGTTTGGCCATGGCTGCACATACTCTGTGACTGACAGCTAAAATGTCCAGGATGGGGAGGATAATAGCAGGACAAATCCTGCTGCCGTGGTTACTGTTTCTTAGGTGACCAAATTACTTACCCTTCACTACTCCCTGCCTAATAAATCCCCTCCTCGAGGGCCACATGTTCTCAGTCAGGTGGAGAACGCAGTTCAATAAGCAGGTAGTCAATAAAAATGAGGTAGATAATTTATTACAATGACATAAGAACCAAAATGACCCTCAATTTACAAGATAAAAGTCCAGATTAGGCAGCAAACATGTAGAAGAAACCTCTTGTTCTCTTGATTGTCTGGTTTTCTGGTTTGACTTTTTTGACTTATGCTGCTGTTCCAGCATTGGTGCTGGAGTTGGTTCGGTCTCCAAACACTTTTCTTCCAGCACGGCTGAAATCTCTTATTGCTCCTCCTTTTTTCTCTTAATTGCCACCACTCATGGGTTTTTTACCAGCCCGTTGTCTCCCCATTGGGCATTAAAGTCATCAGGTGGCATCATTAAAAGATAATCAGCAAGGTGGAGTGACAAGGGAAGGACCTGTGTTTCAAAGCAAAAACATACAGCACAGTTTCATCCTGTGACATTTTCCTCATTTCTTCATACCTTTCTTCCTGGATAGTGATGTTCTTTTATGCTCCGTTCGCACAGATTTTCACCAATCTAGTTTTCACTGAAACCGTGACGTTATTGTTGCACGTCTCCAATGATCAGAGCTCCTGATTCTGGCGCTTTTTGGAACCAGATCTCAGAGTGGAACGTTTTGGGAAGCACATCCATGTGAAACCGCATATGTGCTGAATGCACAGGTGCAGGATTTGTTTGTAAGCGTACAAAAAACAACGGTGACTAGCATTGTGCTCTGTGCTACTGAACCTATTCAACTGAACTAATTAAAATTGTTACATGAATACTTAGCTTTTACTTTAGTTAGAAAACAGTAACCTTTCTCTGAAGAGCCAAGGGTCAAAAGGCCATATCCATTTCAGTTGCATGCTAATATCACAGCGCCATCTTGTGGCCTGGCATGACAACTACAGCGGATACAAAGTTTCTTAGAATTGCTGTCTAAAAGAGGAGCTATCCCCAGTTAGCATCTTAAAACACCAGAAGTTTCCAGTTTGCTAAAAGTGGAGATGCTGTTTTATCATCATAAGCATATGGAGTAGTTTCACCTGCCTCTGTCACCTGTTTCCTAACATATTTTCAATTTAGATTACTTTCTGTTTTCTCCGCCCATTCATTTTTCTGTTTCCTCCTCTCATCTCAAGTATATCCATTTCCCTCCTGTTCTAATCTCTGCCTTGCCAAGTGTCTTTTTTTCTTATTGTTTAATTTTCTAGCTCCAACATGTTCTTCATTTTTTGACTCTTGCCTCTGTCTCTCTATCATCTCTTTATTCTCTGTTCCCCCTGTTGCTTCATCACTTCTTTCTGTTTCCGTTTTTCGTCGACACTCTCCGTTTTTCATGTTCTCCTGCCCTGCACCAACACCCTCACAAATAAATGGGAGTGGGAGGAGATGCCATCTAGCAAAATCAGTTAATTAGCAGCGATGGTGATCGCAGAATGGCGACTCATTCATTATCAGAGCTAATCTACATACTGATAACAGGATGAATTATTTCAGACAGATTATTATCAGAGAAATGAACGAATTGTCTCTCTGTCGATTAGGGGAATGTGTCCTGTGATCACATTTAATCTGCAAAACTCTAAACATCAGACAGAAATACAGAGATTTTTGCCCACATCATGCACAAGAAAGTCAATCTGTTGCAATAAAATTTTCCATGTGAGAAAACATTTTTTTCATCTAAATGTGTATCAGTGAGAACAAGACTTATAAAACATGATTTTTGAGCCAACTGAAAGTTAATGCATCAATAAAAGTTATTAGATGATTTCCAAACATTTAGGAATGTAAATAGAGAACCTTTTTGTTTTAGTGTCTGACATTAAATCATAAGAAACTTTTCTTGTTTTCAATCAGTCAGGATTTTCAAAATAAGTCAGATTCTCCCACCCGAGGAGAGTCTGACCGATGCGAACACTCTTGACTGGCATTGTGTTTACACACATCTCCCATAATGTGTACACAATGTTTTTTTCATGAGTGTGCATCTGGCATCTGTTTTCTGAGATCTGAGTCAAAGTTTCACACCAGAATGAAGAATCAGTGCCTTAAATATTGTGCGAGGTTGGGGAACCACAAGCTCAGGCAGACAGAGGCGGAGAGGGAGTGAGTGTGTGTCCATCTCAGTTTGTCACGCGTCGTCGTCTGCGATGCTGGCAGGCAAGATGACAGGCGGTCTCCCAGCTGTCAGGAGCAAAATCTCGTGATGGGTCTTTGCTTAAATAAGGCTGGAGAACCAGTGGTTTGATGAGGGAGGGGGCGGCGGGAGGGTTTCTGCGTGTGCCACACCCGTGGCACACGGGTGTGATATGTTCCACTCGTCAGCAGGGCTGCTGAAAGGTGTCTGCCACATTAAACTGAGTCAGAGGCAGCAGAAATTTAAAGAGGGAGCAGAGTTTACAAAGTCTTTCATTTTTCACTCAGTGAAGCTGCGTTCACCTCAGCGTGGCAGGAAAAAAGTTACAGTCTGAGGAGGAAGAGCGAGGAAAACACCCACAGACGTCTGATTGAGGCGGAATAAAACCAAAAACTTTCTGCATTCTGCAACACCTGAGCTTCTAGGGACATTTGTTCTTACTGTATCATATGTTAAAGCAGCATATTTAATATTTAATTGCATTTTTTCTGTTGCTTCCTGAATGTGAAAAGTGATGAATTGGTATTATATGTTTACATTGAAAGTTATGGAAAACACCAAGAGTGAAAAATAGGACTGTGCTTGAATAAATGAACCATAAATATGTTTATCATGTTGATTTTACAAATGGAAAATGCCATCCAAAAATGTTTGATTATAATTTGATAAATTCCATCATTATCTGATAACTGAAAACCTGATGATTTATTTAATATCACACAGCAGCAAATCGCTGTTTTTGAAAGGCCGTTCTGCTTCTTTTTTGCATTAAAATTGTTTTCTTTTTTCTAGGACTCAGACATTTAAAACTTTAAGACCTCCAGATATTTATCTGTAGCCTTTGTATTATTCATTATTATCCTTCCAATAACTGCTGACCGGCTTTTTGGATTTTTTCTCTGCTTCATTGAAGGATTTTATACTGTGAAGTAGAAAGACTGCAGTTTAAACTGAAGTAAAATTTGATCTCCTTGTCACTAAGTGTGTCCTTGGCCAATGATATGAACAGGAGTTAAACTCTGCAACATTCAAGAAGAATGTAATGTAATCCAGCTGAACACTTGTGCAGATAAATGCCCAGGACTCTCTTAGATCAGTCCAGGGAATGTAATTAAACACACATTCGTGTGTGAGCGGGTTATAGTTGAACCAGATTAAAGTGCTTCACCTCTATAAAATGAATCTGTTCATGTTTGCCACTGATAGCTGCAGAAAACCCAACCAGGAGTCTCCATTTCTGTTCTCCAAGCAGCTGTGGAAAATGGTGAGCGTAATTAAAATTTTGTGGCGCTGGTACTGGAGTGTTTCTCGGTTCTGATGTGTTGAACTTGCTCCATTGCCTGTCAGGAGAAAACCAATTCGCAGCACCCTGTCTATTTTACATCCTTGCATCATTCCTCTTACTTTACCATAAAGTCCTCAAAGTTTTTAAGGTAGCACAACTTTGGAAGTGCAAATTCAGTGAGGGAAGCGTTGAAGTTTTCTAAAATTCAGAAACGAGGATGTAAAAGTCGGTTATGTTTTTCCAATCATTATGGTTTTGTTATCTTTCAGTTTGTCACTGAGGTAAAGTTCAACACTCCCGATACTCAGGCTGTGGTTCACCGCCTGCTTGGTTGCCTTCAGTAAATAGGAGCCACTGAAGCTTAAGAGTTTCAAGGTCTTGTTCACAGGAAGGAGGAGTGGAGGATCAAAGCGCTGACTTTGGCTGCCCTTATATTGATCTTCCATGAGCTGATGTACAAAGTAAGACTTTCAGTTCAAAGGCTGATCCAAAGTCTTGTCCTAACAGAGAGTCAGGTCTGGAAAAAAACATTTCTGACAAAAACAGAACTTAAAACAGTTGGAGGGAGTTGAGCTTTTCTCACCCTGCCTTTTTCACTAAGTATCCAAAAGGAAGAATAATTAGATTTGTTAAACTGGAGGGGATTACTGAGCTCCAGGACATGCTTGGTTGTTTGGTTCATTGACCATGTTAAGGTATGTGCATTTGGTCCAAGTAAAGAATAGCTCTTATGTTCACTGAATTGTGTGTGCAAAGGATGTTCAATGCACACAACAATGTATCTTAAATGTCAACATAAGCGCTATTAAATCCTTGATATATAAAATTAAAAGGGATGCGGTGCTTTGCTACTAATTGTAATATGACAGCTGGATATCAGGGTCCAAAGGTGTCAGATTTCACAAAACAAAGATTTAATTTTGAAAGCATTGCGAGGGTGTGGGAGCAGGTCAGGTGTGCTAGCTTGACTTTGACAACCTTAACATGTAGATATGCTGCTCATTTAAAAACAAAATAGTCAACTAATTATCAGTAGCGCAGGTGTTTAAATTTGTTAATTAACCGCTGTGTTCAGACAGTCACTTATTAATAATCGCAAAACAAACATTAAGCCTGAAAATGTAATTCTGAAACGGACTGAATGTTTAGTGTTTTTTGGGTTTGTTGTTGAATCCTGATATAATCAAGGAGTTGTTGTCCGTTTCTATGGTAACGGGTCTGTGTGCAGCACAGCCAACACAGAAAGTGGGACAAAAAACAAGAGTACGACTGTATGACTATTGTTCTTCAGTTCTTTCTGCATTGTTTTCCCTTTGCTGTGAAACATTGCACTAAATCATTCCTACATCTGCAGGTTTCATTTTGTTCTACTGCGGCAGTGTGGCGATGGATGGCGGGTAAAAGATAATCGGTTTTTTGCCCCACTATTTCTGCGCATGTGCGAAATTTCCAGATGTAAACAACAACATGCAACTTGTGTATGCAGTCATATTTGAATAGGAAGTCCTCCTGCAGCAGCCCGTTTTTATCCCTATGAAGTCTGCCTTTTGACAATGTTTATTCCCATCAGTAAAGCAAGTTGACAAACTTTATTCCCTCAGAGATATTTGCCCTTACCCCTCATCCACCACCCAAAACCAATTATCTCCTGCAGCTTTGCACACTGGTTTATAATCTCAAAGCCTGCAACAGATGAGGCTTCTCTTTCGGCATTGCTCAGCGTTATTCAGAAAGAAGAAGAAGAAGAGCATCTTGGGGAGAAGCGTGTCTGATGAGACTAGGGGATGAAGAAATGAAGAGATTCGATTAGCAAGGCAAGGACTGGGTCGTAGGTCACCAAGGCGGGCTGAGTTGGACACCGCAGACAAATCAGCCAGCTCGCTGTTAATGGGTTTCCAATTTTAGAGCCGAATTATGCCATCTGTCTGCTAGGCCTCATTCTGCCACTTTGTGGAGGGCTTAAACTCCGAAAGGCTTTCTGAGCTCTGACGAGTTTTTTTTTTTTTTTTTTTTTTGGAAACAACGCTGGGTACAAAAAAGAGCTTTGCAAGACTTTTCCTGAATGCAAAAAGGAAAACCAGAGAAGATTCATTATGAGATGAGTCTCTTCCTGGCGGCTTTTCAGAGGAAAAGACACCAAAAAACTAATGAAAGACACAAAAGTATAATTTATTTAGGATTTTAAATATCTCCCTTAGAGGCTCTTGTAGCTTAAAATATATATATTTTTCAGTCTAAGTAACTGAAAACATCCTATTCATTTTTTTCTAAGTGTTGCTTTCTTCTTGATGGCCAGATCGTCTTTGAACAAATTTTATTCACCTGAGCTTTGAATCTCTGCAACTCCACCAAATTTAGCATTTTAATTGATTAACATCTGATGAATTGGGCGAGGAAGATTGTGGTAGATTTACAGTGAAATACTCTTTCCATTTACAGATGTCTGTTCTTTTCTTCATACACTTCAAATAAAACGAAAGAAAAATATTTTCAAGTTTTTAATAAATGAGGGAATTAACTGGAACAAGCTAATGACTCTCCATTACCTCACCATTCAATTAATGGGAAAAAGCGCCGTGTTTCCAGCCGTGTCAAAATGTTTGCTTCGTCTCAGCATGACTGTGACGGTAAATATCACCTAGGTCAGACAGACCCCAGCTTTAGCTTGTCACCATGGGAACAGAACGAGGTGTCACCAGGAAAAAGGTCGATGTGAACTGGTGCCTGTTTTCACTTCATATATCAGTGACAGGACAAAGTGAGAGACACTTTCTGAAAAAAAACCCCATCATCTTGTGTGTGTTCACAAAATGACGTGACAACATGTG
This sequence comes from Poeciliopsis turneri, assembly GCA_922788865.1. Taxonomy (NCBI): domain Eukaryota; kingdom Metazoa; phylum Chordata; class Actinopteri; order Cyprinodontiformes; family Poeciliidae; genus Poeciliopsis; species Poeciliopsis turneri. Next base: position 268,234 of record CAKLNU010001072.1, on the reverse strand, counting down.
TGTGTTGCTTTCATGTAACTCTATTCATTATAAAGTGGAAAAGTGGTATGATTGATATCCAATATCAATACTTTTGATAAAAGGACCACAACACTCCAAACTTCCTCAGAGGACATTATGAGTAGATGTGGCATAAAACTTAAAAACTGTTAGAATGAATGAAGTCTAAAATGGTTTTATAGATAGACAATAACCAGTTGTCATCATAATGTGTCCAGAAAATATGCATCACTTTATAAAATCACCATCTGATCCAGAACATCTGTGGTTTTAAATTACAAAAAATAAAAAAAATGGTGAAAGTATGGAGGAAGTAAGAGTTGGCAACAAACTAAAGAATTAGTGATCCGAATCCATCAACAGAACCAAAGACAGACACATTAGCTGCAAGGAGAAACAGCACTGGATGAATTTCATTCAGGTGAATACGACTATAGTATTTTTGGACATTGAATGCACCTTGGCATTGGTGACTATGGTGTAAAAGTTATTAGCAATGCTTGGCATAAGCAAAGTTACCGTAGGTTGTGTTCCAACTGTAGATGATCAATCACACTGCCTCACTGGAAAGGTCCATTCAGGGGTTCTGGAGGGTCTTGGATTCAGGAAGAACAGTGTGGTTTTTGTCCTGATCGTGGAACACTGGACCAGCTCTACACACTCAGCCCCGACCAGACTACATGGCGTTTCTTGGGGGATCCTGTGGGGGTTAGTCCGGGAGTTTTGGGTATCAGCCCTTTAATAGGTCCGTTGGTGTCAGAGCTTGGTCCAAATTGCTGGTAGTAAGTTTGGTCCTGTTGAGAGTTTGACTCCTTCAAAGTTGCCCTTTGTCACTGATTCTGTTTAGTAACTTTTAGGATTGTGAACATGGTTTTTTGGTTTCATCAGATTGTAATTCTTTTAGCTTTCTCTTGAGCAGTTCACAGCCGAGTGTGAACTGCCAGGATAAGGATCAGTCTTTCCAAATCTTTCCAAATGGTCTTGAGCCGGATAAGGGTAGAATCCATTCTTCGGGTTAGGAAAGAGGTCCCGCCCCATGCGTGGGAATTTAAGTATCTTGGAGTCTTGTTAACAAATGAGTGGGAGATCGACAGGCAGATTGGTGCTGCGTCTGCAGTGAAGTGGGTGCTGTTCCATTTTATTGGGGTGAAGAGAGAGCTCAGTCAAAAGGCAAAACTCTCATTTTACCAGTCAATCTATGAAATAACGAGATTGAAGATACAAGTGGCCAAAATGAGTTTTCTCCATCTGGGCTCTCTCTTAGAGATGGGCTCAGTAGCTCAGTCATCCAGGAAGGAGTCAGAGTAGAGCCACTGCTTCTCCATGTCGAGAGGAGCCAGTTGAGGCGGGCATCTGGTTAGGACGCCTCCTGACTGCCTCACTCGTGAGACGTCGCTGGCCCATCCCATCAGGAACAAACCCAGAGAAAAAACTCCAGATTCAAAGACTCTGGAGAGACGAAGTTTCTCATCTGGCCTGTAAACGCCTTGAGAGGAGCTGGCCCAAGTGGACGGGGAAAGTCTGGGTCTTAGGTTAACTTAGGCTGCTACCTTCACAGCTCTACCCCCGAGGAAATGGAAGACAATGAATGAATGAACAAAATTACATGAACTTTTGCTTGATTCCTATTAGATAAAGACATATCATGTCTAATTTTCTTAAACTATTAATTTTTCTAAAATTATAGTTAGTGATTGCTTCTTTTACTTTCAGCATATTTTAGTTTTCTTTGTTGTCTTCTTCTTTCCTTTAGTCTAAGAAAGAAACATATTAAGCTTCTACTGTTTGCAGCTTTTGATTCAGCTGAAAGAAGAGGGGAGTTTATGCCTCTCCAAAAAGAACTGTAAGTCCCTGAACATCAGCTGGTTAGTGAGTCTAACCAGATGGGGGTCAAGAATGATTGATCGGATACTGGAGGAAGAATGAAACATTTCTCATATTCTGGCCTCAGGCAAAAAAAAGAAAAAAAAAAATCTCCTTCTGACTTGTCTAGGCCAGGAAAGCCTTGTGTTGATGCCCCTCGAGGAATTCACTGATGCCCTTTCAGGGACGACTGTCTCACAGTGTCCTACGTCAAACCTGCGCTTCTCCACTTCCATCCCAGCATCCTGGCAGTTCCAGAAGATGACTCTCCACTGACCTAATCCATCAAAGTTTGTAATTTGGGTTACCTTAGGGAAACAATTACTGACTCCTCCAGTGAAAGAGCTCAACATGGTTTCATTGTCCAGGTTTAGATTTAGAAACTTGAATTCAATATATTTATTTTTCATATTCGAATGCAATCTCTCGACAGGCGGTGAAAAGAAGATAAAATGTGCTGCAGACATAAACTTATCTTGACTTGAAAATTGTCATTAATTTTCTACATGTCCAATTACATGTTGCAGCCTGGCTCAGCTGGAGATCAAACTACATAACCTATAGATTCAGACGCAAAGAAAATAAATGCCAGATTGTAATTTACATAAACCAGCATCTCTTGCTGAAAAACAAGGCAGATGTGCATTAGTTTGGCAAGACATGGCTGCCTTATTGGATTTTCTTAGTTTCATTAAACTAAATTCCCAATTAAACAGTGCTACACCTACATCTACATTAAACACAACTTAAATCTTAAAATGTGCATCCTTCATCCAGCAATTTAGTGACAAAGACTAAAACTCGTCAGAAACATTTCATGAAGTGAGTTTTCAAAACAGGTGTAGCTCTTTGTGTTGTAATTATAGCTGGAAAAATTTCTCTAGAGTCCAAATAAGTCTTAGAAGATCCACTAGAGCCTGGTAATGCTCAGGCGAAATGACAATAAAGTCCCAGAAAAGCTGAGGAATAAAAACTTTCTCAGCTGTACCCAAGGCTTGTGCTGTCCCCCTCGAGATGGAGAGGCTATGACTGTCTGAATTTTTATGTGTTTGTTTAATTTTAACATGTATGTTTAGTCAGGAAGCTCATGTGTGCTCATGAATATAAATCCATGTGAGCAATAACATTGCTCCCTTGTCAACATTACAAACGCTTTTCAGGGCTTTGGTTGTTCCCTCTGAGAATAATACAGCCGTTCGACATGACAGACAGCGTGGGGTACAGCTGAATCCCCTATCCCAGCATGCTTTGCTCCTCACTGCTCCACTGTCTCATGCTGTGCAGTGTTTTTCTGCTGGTATTAAATCCCACCTGATCAGTCAAATCTGTCAGGCTCTACAATTCTACAGCTATTAGAGGATAAAGACATGTCTGCCTGGAAAACAGGAAGCAATGGGAATCCCAAATGTCCACAAGCGAAGACAAACACGGCTTACTGGCATCTCTGTGTGAAGCATTTTTTAAAAGTTTTGCTTTGCATTTTTGAGTTGGTTGAAACACCTTGGAAAGGATAATCCAAAAAGGCCACTTTTTCTTGGTTATTCTTCAACATAGGAAAAACAAGAAAACATGTTCAAGTAATGCAGAAGTGTTTATCTCTTTATTTCAGAAAACTGTATAGGATAATTGTTGCCTTATTGTCTGGGAAATGACTGTAATAGTTTAAATGTCTCCTAAACTCACTTAGAAATTTGAACCAAATGGTGGAAACTTCTTGTTGTGTCTAAAAGAACCATATGGACTGGCAATGTGGATTCATTGAGATATTTTGGGGTCCTATTTAGGGCTGTAACAATTTCTTGAATGATTCCAGTACCTTGATTATTAAAGTTCCTTAAGGAAATGAATCTGCCTCAAAGCGTTGTTACATTATGTTTTATTATTTAACTCGCTGTGTTCTGGCCGGATGATTGATTATGTTGTGCAAGGCTAATTGCTAGCAGCACAACATTTGGTTTTTAAGGTCGTTACGGGGGATTTTATTGATTTATAATAATGTCTGGATTTTTACTATTTTCCAGGAAACCAATAAGCGTCATTAAAATGACTGGCACGATGCCTGGAGTACAGCAGCCTTTCTCCTCCCGGAGCTGCTGCCTGGTGGCCGGTTCAGAGCGAACAATGGTGAAGAGCGCGGCAGGTGCATTTATACAGGCGAGCGGATAGACTGAACACTGCAGGCTGCTGTGCTGTAGTTGATTCTTAGCGTAAGTGTAGCTTTACGGTCAAACCAGAAAATACATTTACAACCACTCCAGTCGCAACAAATGAGTAAAGGAGCGGATTGTGGTGGTAGAGCTTTCATCTGTTTTTTTAATGTACGGCGAATGAGCCAAATCTCATTGCTATGCTGTCAATGGCGGGGCAAAGAGAGAGGTCGTCTATTAAACTGACTGAAGATGAATACATAAACCAAACTGAGATAAGGGGGAGGATTAAATAAGTGTTCACTTCTTCCCACTCCTTTTCAAACAGAAAAGCAATGGTAAACAATTTATTTTGTTTTTGGTTAGGTATGAACATTTTCACTGTCCTACTGATTGTTTTTATTTAAAAGAAAAAATCTAAACTAGAACTGGTTTATAGACATTTTTATAAGTGTCTTTGTGAGTCTGCTGCTTTATTGTCACATTTAACATCACTTTTTGTATAATTTTTGTAGAGCTGCATCTATTGTTACAGATTAATGTTCTATACTGCAGAAAGCATTTTCTAGGGATACTGCTCTTATGGTAGAATTTACCAATATCAGCTTTTGTACTCGATTAATTGTAAGAATACTCGATTACTGAAATAACAAAATAATAGAGCAGACCAAGTGCTATTGTGACATCAGATATGAAGCCTAATGTTTGAAATAAACAACAATCACAGCATTATAAGTGTGTGTTTGTTGTCATCTGGTCTGCAGTGTTAAACTAAAGAAGCAATTCCAGCTCCAGAAGGAGAGATGCCTTTCTTCAGCTGTCAAAATCTGCTTGGTGTCAAAGCCCATGTGTGTTTTTGCATGAGTGTGTGGGTGTGAGTCTGCAGTGCGTGTTTTTTTTTTTTTTTTTCTGAAGAAGTGCAAGCCTATAGTGTGTTTATATGTATATGACTCGAGAGAAGGCAGCGAGGGATTTGGAGGCGTCAAGCTGTCAGAGCTTAAACACACCACCAGGCCTCCAACGTTGTAAGGACCTCCCTGTTCTCATGATCACAATATAAACATAAAATCTAATTTAAATTCCACAGAGCTTTAACACAAAGTGAGCACTATAGGTGTATTTTCAAGGGTTAAAACTGAAACTAGTCCTCACAGAAATAAATGCACACACACACACACACACACACACACACACACATGCAGTTGGTCGACTAGAAGAAGAATATGCAGAGTGACAGAAAACACATCAGCTGGGAAACAAGCTTGTTTACACCTGGTCTCAGGAGTGTGTGTATGTGTGTGTGTACAGCCTGCACAAAAGCTGAATCTGACATATGGTCCTGCAGATGGTGTTCAGCTGTGTGTGTGTGTATGCAGTGTGTTGGTCTCATTGTTTTTAATGCCTGTGTATGAGAGTTAAATTCAGTGGTACATGCAGGGGAGGCTGGCAGGAGCTGGATAAGATTGCAGCAGCTGTGTGAATCCATCCCTAAAGGTGGTAAAGTTCAGTCAGTTCTACTGAGTTTAAAACTTAGGAGAAAGGTGTGTGTGTTTGCGTGTGCGTGTGTGTGTGTGTCTGCAAAGTTAATACAGCGTAAAAACAGATGCATTTACATCTGTGTGCACATCCAGCAGAGCAACAGAGCAAAGCTCCAGTCGGTCCTGTAATCTGTTTACTTCCGACAGACTTTAGCAGGGCCTTCCCACGAATGACTAACCATGGTTGCATAAAGCCGTACGACATAAAAAAGTAAAGATGGCTCCCATTGCGCAATCCTCTGGTTACTTACAGCAGTGATACTCCACTGCTCCAGTCATTGCAGCATTAAAATGACTTTTATTTTAAAATATTTGTTTTTCAGTAAGCATATTTGTATTGGTTCCATTGACATGATATGTGTAACGACCACAGATTATTACAAATTATATTTATTTAATTGCCAAAACAATAAAATACAAGACAAGACTGGAAGTATGAACACACAAAGCACATTCTCATTGCTCACGGTGGTTTGTTTTTGTTGTGTCATGGCGGCTGACGGGTGCAGCTTTCCCGTCTTCTTTGGTTCTTCTTTAATGCCTGTAGTTGAGTCTTAATTATTACTAGTGTGTCGCCTTACTTGTTATATTTAATGGTGCATTAGACAATTTTTCTTTCTTCCAGACCAACTCTAGTCTACTTTTTTCCCTGTTTTTTTTCACATCTTCCTTTGTTTTGTAAAAACAAATAATGCTAAAATGTTATGAAGCTGGGTTTACTGGAGCACACAAAACTCAAATAAAAGGAGAGAAAAAGAGAAAAATTTTCTGAGTTGCGAAAATGAAAAGTATTCAAGATATTGAGTGAAAATAGTCTTTCGTTGCGTATAATACTAATATATAGTTTGTTTAAAGGAAAAAAGAAATGTCCAGAAATGGGTTATTTGAACGGCTCTTTGAAGTAACAGATCCTGAACGTTAGAAAAATATTTACCAAGAAAGAAATATGACCAATATTTATTTTGCCCACCATCTACTATGCAGACTGGTTTTGCAGCTGTGCAATCCTCTCAATCGTCCCGCCACCATCTTGAGAAAGAGATGCGTTTGTTTCCGCATGGTGATTGACCTAAAAGCAATTCTGACTGCTGCTTTTTGCCTTCATTCATCCGAAGCATCAACAGCCAGCTGTAGTCTATAGGAAGAGAGCTGCGTGGCAGTGATTTAGGAGCCATTTGAAAGGCTGTAGACTGTCTGAGAGGCAGCGCAGCTGTGATATCAAGCACATGGAGCTGTGCTGTCACTTGTGAAAAGCCGTAACAAGACACATGTGGCTTTGCTGCATCCCAGACGTTCACTCCTGTGGTGAACTGTGAGTGAAAGCAAACATTTTCTGACACTACGGGACATTTTTTCACACTTCACAGTATTTTTGGTTGATCTATAAACAGACAGGACACAGATTATTAATCATGGTGAAAGCTAATTTAATGACAAACGAGTAACTTGCCTCCTTTAATTTTTTTCAACATGATTTTATTCTTGAACGTCTGGCAGTTGCAGGACAAGAGTTTGTGTTGTCAGATCATCGCAGATCTTTAAATCTTTTGACAGTGATTTTTGACATCAGACTGTCAAAAATCTTTTGACAGTCTGATGAGAAACATAATGTTTCTCATTAGACAAATCGCTGACTTGAGATTTTATGACACCATCAGCTGCCACTGAGAAAACTTCATCAGCAGCATTTTACTAAAAGAGCTCACCTTGTTTTCCATCTGTCTTCTTCTGGAATCTTTTATAACATTTCCAAACAGAATAGTTTCCTAACTTGAAGCACATTGTACAGTCTTCATGATCTCCATCATACAGTTCTTTTTGTGTTCAGTTTTTTACAAGTTTTTTCTTCTCAAACTTCCTAATCTCTCCCTTTCTTACAAACCCGGCATGCTCTTGCCTTTTTAAATCACTCCTAAAGGCCTTTGTTACTTTCCCAGGATGCATCTCTCTTCTTGACATATAAAGGGACAGACTTTTCAAACTGTAATATTTTGTGTTTGAAAAACAGCTGCTAAAATTAATAGATGATAGTAGATTAAAAACGTTAATATTCTTTATGTGTAGATAAAGGTTGCAGCTTAGAAAAGGAAATATTTAATGTTATAAACATCAGTTAGAGGGTTTATTAAAGCTTTAGCTTTAATGGCAAAAGTAAATCTATTTGTACACTTTTCTGTCTGAAGGTGGGTGGTGGGGTTAAACTGTACTGTTTTATCAATTTGACTATTATTATTATAAAGTTAAATCATTTCAGTAAATTTATTTTCTGAGTGAAACACGTTTTATCACACAAACCTTTTTTCTGTTATGATTTTCTGCTTAAAGTTGAAGATAAAACACTCAAAAACCAAACTGGATTCTTCCTCACTTACAACTTGGCTGCTGTTTTCACTCGAAGGTGTTTTCTTCAGTACTGTTTGTTTTTTTCAAAACTATTTTTTTAGTTTGAGAAGAACAAACAGCAGATTCAGCAGTTCAGGTGGGAACAGAAAGACGTTCAGATAAAACATTGCAGGCTGTAATCTTTAGCCAGACTTGTCACAGTTTACATGAACTCATGTTGCAATGCTGCTTGTTTCTTCTAATCTGATTCTTATAGAATTGGGAAAAAAAATATCCTTTCTGTGCAGATATTCTTATTTTCCTGCAGCAACAAAGAAAAACATGTTGGTGATATGAGGTTACATGGTTAAAATGTTTTTGAGCTAACATGAGGAAAGAAAAAATCTTTCCTCCTTCAGTCCATCTTTGCCCTCCTGCGGTGCTTTTTTCCTTCCTTCCTTCCTCCCCATCCCTGGTTTTCTCCAATCTGCTCCTCCCAGCATGCAGATCTTCCACAGATGGCTCTCTTCTCGTTCATCTCAGGCTCTGCAGGTGGAGGAGAAGGAAAGGAAATTGACTTTTGTCAGTTAGAAAGAGGATCAAGATGAAGATCTGCTGTCTTAGTTCTGACCCACTAAGTTTAATCTACAACTGATTAACACAACACTGTACGAATGAATGAGCTTTAATAGTCCAACAAGAGTCTTCATGAGGTTCAGTTTGTGCTTCCAGATCGTAAATAAAATGCTGAAATAGTTTGTTACCTCTCACATTGTAAACAGTTGACAAACATTTAATACACAATTATCATTTAATGTTTTATGACTAAAAAAGGTAGAATTTCAGAACTGAAACACATATTAAAAGTCAGCAGACCCTTTATTAATGCAAAGCTATGAATTATAATAAACTTCTCTGGTCATTTGTAATCTGTTTCGTTGTACAGAGTTGTTTTCTACTAAGTTTTTATTAGTTTTGGAATTTTTCATTTGTTGAAACAGCAAAAGTTGGATCCTCAGCAAAGTATATTATAAAATGGTTTTAATTTGAAATTTTTGATAATTATTGAGTCAGTAGGCGATATATTTCATTAAATTGAAATAAGAGGTAGAATTAAGTAAGTTTTCACATCTACTTACTCCTTTTCAAACAGAAAAGTAGTTTTTCTTGGCTATCTATAGAAATATAAAGTAATAAAGTTCAAGCTGAAATTTTCCACAAACTTAAACAAATTATGGTTTTCTGTCCTGAGACAATGGCAATTATTTCTTGAGTAAAAGATTGGTCCTATTTTGCTTTTTAGTAAGTTTTAGTTTGTTTGTCATTTGTTGTTTCTGACCCTCAATCATATTTTTAGAAATCAGATTTGAACCCATAAGAATGAATTTTATGAATGTTTCACCATTACAGACCTTTTTGTTCATTGTTGTTCTTATTCAATTGCATCTTATTTGAAAAAAAAGAGAGAAAAATACACTATGAATAATTGGAGCCTATAGGAGAAACCTAAATTAGACCTCCACAAGATGACTTCCTGATTTCATATCTGATAGCAACAAACCATTTTCACAGCAGATGTTTTCACGTCTCAGCAGGAAATTCAGTTTTATTAATGACGGCTGCATTCCTGTTAGTAAAAGGTCACGGCGTACCGTTGTTTTGTTGTTTTTTCTCTTACTGGAGCTGTCAGTTTAATGGGGACTTCTCTTGTGTCGCATGCTAACTTTGTAATGTAATGTTTATTTTCTACATGCATCTGTTATATTTTAGTTTTACTATTTCTAATTGTGCCCTCAGCAGATTTCCTCTGCTGAAAAAACAGAATATCTACATCTGAATGAAAACATTTTTGCTTCTACAACCTCCATTAATGCATCTATATCTAAAAATTCCTCAGAAAAACTATTCAAACCCAACAAAAAGGATGTCTGGACTTCTGCAACCCACCAGTGAAAAGGTCAGATAATCACTAAAAACAGAGATAAACTGGCTCCCATAACTAGTATTCAGCATTATTATCTGTAATTACATTAAAAAAAATCTCAATGCATCCAGCAACTGATAAAAATATGAAGGAAAAAGCAAAAACAAAATTAAAAAGTACAAAGAATGTTTTTTGCAAAACTACTGCAAAACAGCGAACATGGAACTCTGTCTTTCTCTTTCTAAAGTTGGACTTCTTTCATTTAAGAGATATTTAATTAAAGCATTTAAGCTTTAATTAAAATCAGATCCAACAGTGAATCTTCAGATAATTCTGATTCAAACTATGTACTAAAAGTCAATTTACATTTGCAACGTTTACGACCGTCACAGAAATGTTTGCAGATCCATTTTTTCTGCATTCGTCTGCAGCTTGTTTAATAAAGATGCTTCACTGGACGGACAGTGAGGTAACAAATCACTCTATTCTGTCTCACTCTTCTTACAGAGTGAAAATGAATATTACTCTGCCACTCCCCCTGCAGATTGATTGCACTGAAATCCATCGACTTCCCATCCTGTCTGCATGTAACCACACAGTTTTCTTTTTGGGATTTTTTCATAATTCTTTTTTTTTCTTTTATTCAGCCAAATGTTGGAGAACACAACAACATGTTTCCTCCACATGTATAGAAAATCTCAGCTTCTGTTTCTCTAAAGAACACCAAATCTGACCTGGGAACAGGACTGACATGATTTAGGTGGATTTTCAAGCAAAAACTATCTGGACTGAAAATACAACAAAGAAAGAAAAAAGAAACTAACTCAGCAACCCGTCTTTGGTGCCTCTTTTATCTGCGTGCTGACATGTTAGCAGTCCAGATGGTTGACAGTTCATCTCTGACACCATCCCTCCATCAGTGTCTTCGTCTGACGGACGGTCCTGGCTGCTGCTCGTGACACGTTGCTCCAACCCTCAGCTGCTGCGCAGACACTTCCTTCATCTTTTTCTGCAGACAAATTCACTGATGTGAAAAACAAAACGCTGACAAAAGAGCAGATTCTCTTTATTTGTTCGTTAATTAATGTAGATTAGCTAAAGTAAATAAAAAACAAAAACATAGTGAAGGAAGAGGAAGTACAAACATGGTCTTGTTAATATGCAGTGCATTAATTAATTGTTGGTCCCCAACTGACCTCTTGTCATTTCCATTATTTCCCCAGACGTCCAAAAACAACTGCAGCTGAAATGATCCGTGTAATTAGTTCATAGTTTAGAAATAATAAACTCAAAATAGCTTCGCTGTTGGTCCATCAACACGTCTAACAAAAACAATGAAAACTGGATTTCAATGTGATTCAGTAGATTTCATGTTTTTAATGTTACCAAACTTTTCCTTCATCTTAAAAATAAAATATTTTGATTTAAATTGTGAAAAACATGCAGAGGTTAAAATACTAAAGTATTGTTCACATCGATGATTAAATCCCTGAATTTGATTTGAATGTCGACTGGTTTCAGTACATTTTGATGGGAATATGTCAAAGTGTGTGTGCAGTGTGTGTGTCTGGATGCAGGTCTTCACCAATGTGTGTGTAGCCAGGTGGGAACATTCACACCTGGAAGAGATCTCCTGATTAGGCTGCTGAAGTTTTTTTATTTTGCTGCTGGAGATTATGGGTATTTTCAGAGAAATGACTGACCAAACTTCCGCTTTCCTACTTTTTGAAGGTACCGCGTCACGTGACGTCAAATCCCTTGAGTGAGATTCAATCTCACCTTCTTCCAGGTTCATCTTTCTCATTTCCTGTTTCCTCAGATGAACGCCGGCCTGCCTGCTCTTCTTCGCTCGCCTGATTTGAAATCCCAGGGACGAAAACTCTGCAGAACTTCTACGGAAACCATCTGGAGCCATCTGGACTTGACTTCCTCCTCAGAGATCTGTAAGTCATTACTCAGCCTCAGCTGATTTGTTTTAAAATAGCCAAAAGTCGCATGTTCAGGTCAAAACATGCAGAGGTTAAAATACTAAAGTATTTTAACATGACCTGAACATCGCAGCTCAAAATATTTTAGCTTTATCTTGATATATATTGTATGTTTTAAAATTATATTCTTCATCACAGGATTAATGTCCAAGCTTATAATGCAGTGGTGACGTCAACAGAATAAAAAAACCCTTAAATAATCCAACAGTAGAAGTGATATGAAACTCCAAAATATAGATTATGCTGCAAAGAGTGATTGAAAATAGTGGATTAGACGGTGAACAAACTTACAAGGAAAAATAAAGATTTTTAGGGAAATTAGCATCTCATAAAAATGATAATCTGACAGCACAGGGTGGATTAGACCTTTAGCATTTTGTTAAAAATGCATTTGCTGTTTTATTCATTGTTGGGTTTTATTTAAAAAGTATATAAACAGAAAAAAACGCAAAACAATTAATATAAACTGCTCATTTAGTGTTGCTCTTGTAGGAAAACGTTGTAGTCATTTAAACTCTTCTCCTCTGTCCTCACTGCAAAGTTACAGTGAGGAAAATATTGTAGAAATGTCCGTGATAGAGATTGACTAAAAGACCCTTCAGGCCAGAACTTTTATTGCAATTAGATGCTTGTTTATTTGTTTGTTTGTTTGTTTGTTTCTAACTTGAGGAGAAAGTAAACCTAAACCACTTCCTGTTATACTCTTTGCTACATGTTTGGTGAAATGGCCTCAGTTTGTATATAGATTTATCAAATCTGAAAAGGATCATTAATAATTCTTACTGAAATCTTTTGAGATTAAAGTCAAATATCCTGAAAAAGTCTCTTTTTTTTAATTTTTTTTGACCGAGTTAAAAACAGGAGGAGTCACAGGATATGTCAGAAACACAGGAGTGTGGCCCCGGATTTGGCCATCACTTGGCCTTAACAAACGTCTGTAAATATCACTCTTTTGACTCCACCTGTTTTTCTCATCCATGCTGCAGCTTGACTTCAATGTCAGAACCTCCCAGGTTGCAACAAAGCAACCTTTTAAAATATAAGGAAAGCTCAATTACTCTTTTTAAAGCTATGTAGCAAAAGACTCTATTGAATTTCACCAGGTTTGGTGTCTCTGTCTTCCCTAAAACCTTAATAAAAAGTATAAACTGTTGTCCAGAACAACCTTCAGTGAAGGTGACGATGACTGAAATCTCCATGTATGAAGAGTCTTTCTGTGCTGAGGGCGCTGTTTGATCCCGCTCACGTCTTCAACTCACAATCTGAACTCTGGCCATCTGGTAAACGGCGTGGAGTCCACACCTGTTGACTTAATGGATTTAAATATTCATTTAAATGTTCATTTAACCCAACAGCCATCAGAATAATAAGTAAAGCAGCAGCAGGTTCAACATGTGCTTGTCTCTCACCCAACACACAGAACATCGTCCTCCACGTTTATTGGCTCTAAAATAATTAATTTAATTTTGTTAACATTGCAATAAACAAACTAAACGGCACTGAACTCCTTTAAGAACCTCCTGGTTTATTTGGGGTCTGAAAGCACTGCATCTTTTTTGGTATTTTTCTGCAAATAAATAAATTTTTTTGCTTGGAATAAATGAACAATGTTCATTTTACTCAAACATACACCTTTGAAAAGTAAAATCAGATTTTTTCTAGAGCTGCGTATGTATATTTGAACCTTTCTGCAGTGACCTGGTTATACGTTTCTCCTGCTACATGTGTGTTTATGGTTCTGCTGCTCCTGTACTGTCTCCGTCATTCAGGAGTTAAAATGGCACAATAAATATTTTCCATCTTGTCCACGTTGCAGACTGTACTCCACTTGTCTTTGAGTGAGCTTACTGCTGTCACACTTAATTAACAACCTGCTGTAAAGGAGCACATGTTGTCAGAAAAACCTGTAATTGGCCCGGTGAGTGGTTAGCGAATAATTTATTTGCAGAGATTTTGTCCTTGAGTGCTGGTGAGTCACCGTCTGGTCATCACCTTTTCTGTTTTTTTTTTTTGTTTTTTTTTTTGAGAGGAGCTTCTGGATGAAGTTCAGGAAACATCCAGTTCTGCTCATTTCTGATAAAAATGCAATTTCTAACTAACCTCAGGATTTGTCTTGTATATTTTTATGAGTATCTACTGGTTACATGTCATAGTTCAGTCAAAATCACATATTTTTTTCCAGTTCAGTCACTTCAGCCGGATGTTATGTGACCATGAAATGCTTCCCGTGGAGCGTAGTCGGGAACGCCATCAGCTGGTGAGAGCTAATTAACCGCCTCCAACAGGGGGCATCACACCACCTGAAGACCTTCTTCCCCTCCATCTTACATCTCCCTTTCATACCTATGCATCCTTTTATTTATCCATCCAACTCTCTTATTCATTTATGCATCCATGCATGTAAAATTAATGCTAACAGGACGTGCTAACTATTCCTGGGAGTTTGCCAACTCCTTCTTCCCTTCCCTACCTCCGTCTCTCCAGTTTTACATCTGTCTGGTCCATATGGCTGGGTCGCAGTCTCTCCTTCCCCCTTTCCTCCCTCCATCTACGGAGAGGTTGGGTTTGTTAATAGCGCATATGGCCCCATCATATGCTGCCAGTGAATTCTAATGACAGGAGATTGGCAGGTGTTCCCTTGCTGGCTGCAAACATGCCTTTAATAAAACCCCAACCTGCTGAATGTCATCAGAAATGCACACAGGCTGCTCTGCCTTCATATAGCACAGATTAAAGTTACACTGACTTTACAAGGAAACAATAAGGAGTGATGTACTATTTCTGTAATGCAACTTGTCCACTGGGATGAGCAGTGACAGTAAAAGCTTTTGAACGCTGTAACCTTTCCGTAAAGTGCAGTGAATGTGGAGCTATACCTTTTTCCCCTGATACAAGTGAGACCCTGGAGCGTGATGCGGCTTATTGGACGGGACCCCATCCTGTATTTATGAACCTGTTTCCATAGCTGGCTGCTAAATGAAGCTTACAACTGTCATCCCTGCTTATGCTGAGCTTGATAGATGTCTCGTGTGATTGCCTCGCGCTACTTTATCACTCCTCCTCGCTCAGGTTTTATGTATCGTTTGGATCATTCCAGCTGCTCGACACGACTGAATCATATAACTGTCTGCTGTCGAGCAGGGGCTCAATGCAGCTGAAACAGGAGGTGTAACCATGTGGCTTTATTTGTTTTTAAATGGATGTGCTTGTAGGATTTAGGACTGCTGAGCAGATATGTTTAAAATCTTCTCAGTAGGTCGTAACAAAGGGAAACCTCCTCTTTCCTTACAGCCCTTTATCACCATGATGGTGACATGTAAATAGTGGAAAGCTTTGTAATAATACTATAAACTGTAGCGACGTGCAATTTCTGTTTCCATTAAATAAAAATCTGACGTGAATAAGCAATAAATCATTAAAAGTCACCACAGGTTTTTAGTAGTGTTTCATGCAGATGTAGACAGTTACAAGAAACAGGGAAATTGCAGTTTGTGATTTTACAGAAGACCTGCGGATTCAAAATGTTGAAATGCCACAACTTTTCATAAACTGAAAGTTTATTATCAGTGGAGCCAGCTAAACATTCCCCAAAAGACAAACAAACCGACATCCTCCTGCTACTTCCTGTTGCACCAGAAATAATTCATCTTCCAATCCTGAAAAGTTTTTAATAGTTACGAGGAATTAAGAGACAACAGTGATTAGAAGATATTGTAGAAAAACCAGCGGGTAACAAAAGGAAAGATTGCATAAATGAAGAAACAAGCAGAATTATAAAGGTTCGTCCTATTTTATCTGTAATCCTGATATGAGACAAAACAGGCACATGCATAAAAATATATGGTGAGAATAAAACTTGGAGAGAAGGAAAAGCGGATGGTAGAGGGACACACAAGAGGTACCAAGGCGGTTACCTGGGAGACGGTAACCACGGAAGCAATGTTTTGACCTCCAATCATCCCCCTCAGATGGTCTCCATCTGTTCTCATTACTGGAGGATTAAGAAAGAATAAAGAAGTGATAGAGCAATGAAAAACGCTCCAACACTGTTGAAAATCTTCTCATAATGAAGGGCTGAACTGCTAATGCTAAGTTAAAGACATGGCAAAGCAACGTCAGTTAATAATCAATTAAATTTCCCTCCAGGCAGCACAGAACATGAACATAAACAGTTTTAGATAATTGTGAAACCAGAACGCTATTTTAACTTTATACTGCACTAGCATGGCCACATGTAAAGTAAATTAAATGTTATTATAGCAATTTGATCAGTTATCAATAATCTAGAAACTGTTTAAACAGACTCTGGTCTCTTTTAGTTTTATTTTATTTCAAGACACAGCGAGTTTTCCTAACAGGAAAAGTCTAATTGTCATGTGAAAATATTTAATTTTGTAAAACTCAATATAGGAATATCAGATTTGTTCAAATACAAAATCATTTACACAAAGTAGCATCACTGTAAGGCTGCAGCAATGACTCAGCAAAACTGACAATGTTGCATAAAAAACAGTCATCTAGAACCAAATCATTGTTGTTTCAGCGTTGATTCGTCATCTCCTTTGTCTGCCAGCTTTGTTTACTGCAGAGCAACACTTTCCTTCAAATCTGGCACAACCACAATGCATAAAAACCGATGAAACTCTCAACAGCAAACGCTCAACAGGTAAACAGTGAAAGTGAGGTCCAGTGGGACAGTCGCAGGTAAAACCTCAGCTCTAATGAAAATGTTTGCAGGAGCACAAGTGAGTGCAGTGCTACTGATCCAGACAGGAGTCTATTTCTGACATGTTGGGCTCCATCGCGCTGTTGTCACACACAAACATCATCAAACTACCGGATGCTCAAACCCTGAAACCAAGCGCTGACAGCTGTGGAGCTTTTTGCAGGACCTGCACTTCATTCATTCACTTGCTTTTCCAGAAGTAACTTTTCTGATAAAACAGATTTTAAAAAAAGTTGCAGAAAGCTGCTCAGCACTTGCATTAGCACTAATTACAACAGCAATGGCAGATTTTTCAGGTTATTATCAGGAAGGAGGTAAATAAATTGACAAGTAAAAAGATAAATTATTTTCAAAATTTTTGTTTTGTTTCCTACCAGTAAATAAAATCCTAGTTGAATGAAAATAATTTTAATTAATATAAATCTGAAATTTAGTTCAGGAAGCTAAATTTCCTGCTTTTGTTTCCACTTTTTGGTTTTTAATTTTTGAGTCATGAAGGCAGTAAAAGCCTCAAATTTGGATTTATTTTACTTTGTGGTGCAAATTAAGAACTAATTTGGCAACAACTTACTGATTTTAAATAGTTTGTCCAGGATAAAACATGATCAGCTATATATGGAACGATACCGTATATAACCAGCTCTGTGCAAGTCTCTGCTTTTGTATTTGATTCTGCAAAGCAGTGAACTGTCAGTTTATCTGTGGAAACAGAAAATGTCTGCATTAAACGCAACAATTACATGCAATTTATTACATACCTTTTATATCAATGCATGGAGCTCAAAATGGCTCCCAAGCTGAGATGCAGGCTGAGACATTCAATGGTTTCTATTAGTCAGTATCTGTTTGCATCCCTCCTGGTGTTCGTACATTTTACATGCTATTGCATCGCTGTTTTTCTTCATAGTTCTTATCTCTCATATATTGTAAATAGTCTTTCCAATGCACGAATACACGAGCCCGTTATGTAAATAAATAACACAGCTGCACCTTCCCTGGATTAGATGCTGTTTCTGATGACTTAACAGTATTCTTATGTTGTAATCTTGGCTCTACAATACAGTATATTACTCTTAGTCTTGATTTTAGTCATATTTTCATATATTTTTATAACTTTTTGCTTGTTGTGTACATACGTTTTTCTTTTATAAACAGCAGTGTATATGTAGTAATAATGATTTTGTCATTATTACTACATAATGACAAAATTATGTAGTAATTTTGTCATTACTACAGTTAAATGTATTAGATTTAAATGGATCTCTGTTGAACAGATTCAAAGTCTGGTAGACTATTTTGTTTTTTAGTGAGTGTGGTTCAGTTTGAACCAGTCAGATTAAGGCACAAACGAGAAAAGAAACGAGTCCAGGCTAGTTCTGCGAATGCGGCGTTTGAACTAGAATAAAATACAGGATCTTAAATATTGTGTTTGCGTATTTACAGTGAAACCAAGGTGGTTATGATTCTGTTTCACAGCAGAATCGATGAAGAGAACAACTAGAGCGATCAGCACCTTCACACTGCCTGCTTTCCTCCTGTCAGCCTGAAGCCGTTTATCCTCCCTGTCCTTCTTAATGACCTCATTAGTTTGTTAGTGGCTGTTTGAAGGAAGCTGAATGTTTGTCTTGCTGGGCTGCTGCTGAGTCGGCGCTTCACACAGAGACACCGTGCAGCAAGAACTCGCTGATGAAGAGCATGCAGAGCTCATCAGCAAACACACGAGGAA